>JAUUDW010002129.1:0-10411 GCA_032361385.1 Panulirus guttatus
TCTCTCTCTCTCTCTCTCTCTCTCTCTCTCTCTCTCTCTCTCTCTCTCTCTCTCTCTCTCTCTCTCTCCCTCCCTTTTTTTTTTTCTAGGGTGTCATCCTATTGCAATAAACACTGTATGATGACACTGTGGGTAATGATCTCATATTCTGTATGAGTATTTTGTGGTTTGATAAGGCCAAGCCTCTTTAATTTTTCTGTTTCATATTTTTCATCTCTTTTCCAACAATGCATGGAGAAAGTATTCATTACTGATAGTTCATATCTTGTACAAAACCTTATAGTTATTTATTCCTTCTTTTACTGTGGTCAGTAATTCAATAGGTTTCTGCTACATCTTTACATTTTGTTCAGTCTGCTATGTTCTAATTGTTTTCCTTAAACAAAAAGGCTTCTCCAATTGTATACTTTCTTTGTCTGGAAAGTCTTCATAAAACTCATCTTTAACCCTTTCACTGTGGCAGTCCTACTATTCAAGGTATGGTGTGTGTGTGTGTGTGTGTGTGTGTGGGATATTCTCAAATATTCTGAAAAGATATCTCAAAAGTTTGATATTACGATTACCTAGATCATAACTTTCTATTAGAAAAATAAAAGGATATACAGCTCAACCTTGTGAGATATTGTTTACATCTGCTGTGCCTTTTAACATATACTATGCTGCTTTGTTGCCAGGTGTATGAGATACTTCAGGAGTTTTATCAGCTATATGTAGTGAGAAGTGTGGTATTGACAGAGGTTTTTACCATAAACAAATATGATTACTTAGGGTTTTCGTCAGTATTATATATTGTAAGATTCACCTTTAAAAATTATTACATAACTTGAGATTGCACTTCTCATACAGGCTTCCTTCACATCACATATATTGACCAGTTTATGGAAAAATTTAGGCCGTAATGTTTAGAAACAATGCACCTCCTCACAGTAACAGCTGTCTGTCTGCTCTAGCTGCATTGAACACTCAGTTAGTGAGGCTTGTATGCCCCAGCTGCAGTGAAAGGGTTAATTGTTAAATTCTTCCATACTGTATTGTGTATACCTATATAATAGGAAGGAGTTAAGTTCCTAGTTTGAATGTTATTTCCATGGTTTTGCCATTGAGAATTTTGATGGATTCTATTTTCTCTCCAAATTGAGGTGTCATTAGAATAGCAGTTCCAAGCCTGTTGTCTCTTCCATTTTGCTCAGGGATATACTTCTTCTGCACTTTTTTTTTTTTTTTGCCTTCTTTAAACCCAGTTTACCTTATTACCTTGAAATACCACTCATTATATAATTTTTTATATTTATAGCATATCTTCACTTCATGGGAAAATAGATTAGCATGATATGCTCTCTGGATGTAATGTAGTTTAAGGTTACAGTTTGATTGTTGAGTTATATATGTGATTATTTCAAGTACAGTATGCTAATTATATCAAGTACTTATGGTAGTGTTTTCTGCTCTCTACAGTGAGGTACAACAAGCACAATTTCCTCTTTCTTGTTCTAAGCCCTCTACAACTTTCCCATTTTGTTTGATGGCTCTGTAGTTCCTCTAATCATCACAATAAATAGCTTGAGTATCACTGTAACATCTTGATTGTCTTAGAAACCCCCACATTACACACATAGCCAAGTCTTTCTCTTAGAAGTTAGGAGCCCTTTTCAGATGCTAAAAAATTCTGCTTTTCCACACAGTTGCTCTGATTATATGAAGGACTTATTAATTCTTGTATGAAGTACTGCTCTCACATTCAAAAAGGTTCAAATTCTACATACTTACATGACCGAGTTGAGTTCAGATCAGTCTGACGTATCATCTCTCTCAGTCTGACTTCAAAATTTGACTTGCTTAACCAATACCATAGTGTTTTTTCTTTCCCTCTTCAATATGTATTGCTTTGGTTTCTTCTTCTGAGAACTGGCATGTTGTATGCCCCAGCCATTAGCTAGACCAGTGATATTCAGTAAGTCACTGCATCACATGATTTCTGCATGTTTTTTGGCAACTCAAAGGTAAGCCATTGTAGTGTCAATTTCTCTCACAGCCCTGTTATGCTTTGGAACTTTTTTCACTCTCATGAAATTCCTAACACCTAAAACCTGTCCATTTTCAAAAGGTTTGCCAAGCCTTCCAGAACTTCTTTCTTCTATGTCATATTTGTTTGCTGTTTCCTGTATTAAGCTAGCTTGTGCCAGAAACAGACAAAGAGATGGCCTCATTCACTTACATCCATTCTCTAGCTATTATGAAACCACATCCTCCTATCCACAAGCAGGGCCTACAGACCTTTCCTTGGTTTACCCCAACTACTTTATTTTCTCTGGTTCAGTCCATTGACAGCACATCATTCCCTGTACTCCACATTACTCCAGTTCACCCTATCCCATGCACACTTTTTTTCCCTCCTTAATGTTCAGGTCCCGAGCACTCAAAATTTATTCACCCCATCCTTCCATCCCCAGTTTGATCTTCTCCATGTCCCCTCCACTTCTGACACATATATCCTCCTTGTCAATGTCATCTCACTCATTCTCTGCATATGTCTAAACCATATCAGTGCACCTCTACAGCTTTCTGAACCATACTCAAATTATTACCACACCTCTTTCCTACCCTATCATTACTCACTCGATTAACCCACCTTACACCTCATATTGTCCTCTAATGTTTCATTTCCAACTCATCCACCCTCTTTTGTACATTCTCTTATATAACCCATGCCTCACATCCATGCCGCACCCTTGGAGTACTGTACTCTTAAACATACCCATTTTCACCCTCTTTCCATACATTCTTCAGTCCTTCTAGAGCCTTGTCCCCCTCACCCACCTTATGACTCACCTCAGCTTCCTTGGTTCAATTTACTGCCATGCCCACTCCTAGGTATCTAAAGTAATTCACTTCCATGTTTTCTCCATTCAAACTCTCACCCCAATTAACCTGTTTCCTTCCACTGCTAAACTTCATAACCTTGCTTTTATTCACTTTTACTATCTCCTTTCACATGCTCTCCCAGACTCAGAATCTCAAATCTGCCTGTGCTGTCTCATCAGCAAACAGTAACTGACACCCTCCAGGTCCCCTTCTCTCCAACAGACTGCATACCTACACCTCTCTCTCCAAGACCTTTGCATTTACCTCTCTCACCACCCAGTCCATAGATAAATCAAACTGCCATGGTGACATTACACATCCCAGCTGCAGACCCACTTCACCTAAAACCACTCATCCTCCTCTCTACCTACTCACACTCATGCCTTACTATCTTGATAAAAACTTCTCACTGCTTTAAATAGCTCTCTTCCTATACCATATGATATTTGTAAACTTTCCGCTATGCACACAAAGCATAACTGTCAGTCCTTTCAAATGCTTTTTTTCAGATCCATAAATGCCAAATACAAATCATTATGTTTCACTAAGCATTTCTTACCCATATTCTTTAAGGCAAACAGATGATCCACACATATCCTCTTCCACTCCTTAAACCACATTCTTTTTATCCAGTCTGATGTTCTTCCCATGTCACCATCCTCTCAGTCACCTTTCTTCCATATAACTTACTAAGTACTCTGAACAAAAATATACCTCTCTAATTTGAATACTAACCTTTGTTCCCCTTGCCTTTATACAGTTACACTTTACATGCGGTTTGCCAATCCTCAAGCACCTCACCATGATCCATACTTACAGGGTGAGCCAAAAGTCACTGTACACCTACCACAGACAATGATTATATTCAGATAGTCTCTGTACATTAATACAGATACATTTCCCATACTGAAGTTACAGCAAATACTGGAAATGGCACCCATGTGCCTATAGACATGCATCCACATGCCTTATCCTGTTTGGAAGCACACACAACAAGTCAGTCAGAAAGATGTTTCTGATGAAATTTGCAATGGGTTCCTTCATTTCAGGGAGGGTGTGGGGATTGCCTTTTTAAACAGCACATATCCTTGCTTCCCACAGATGATAAACAAGAGGTCTGAGATCAGCTGACCATGGTTGCCAAAGGTCCCTTGAAATTATTTTGTCTCAGAACACACTGTGCGGTATCTTCATGGAGACATGAGCTGTGTGTTTGCAGTAGCACTGTCTAGTTGGAAGTGCCCATGGGCAATTTCATTCTCATGTAACTGTCCAGTGAAACGATACAGGATCACTTTACGATAATGTTCGGAGTTGATTGTGTCACTGAAGAACATGGGATGGTTGTTCGATTTTGTGCTATGGTGCACCACACGCCAACCTTCTGATCATGTAATGGTGTCTCCTTGATCTTATGCAGAACAGTCGCCAACCAAACACTGCTGTTTCAGTTGTAGATGTAACCGGATAAAGGAAACGATGCTTCATCAGTAAAGAATATGGCATCCAGAATATCCTCTCCATTGTCAGTATTAACATCTCTAAACCATCAGCAGTATTCAACATGCTTGAGTTTAACCCTTTCTCTCAGTTCATGCACAGATGTTATGTTGTAGGGATGCAGGTGCAACTGCTTCCTCAGCACTCTATGTGTGCTGCTATATGAGATGCCCGTCTCCTGTGCCAGTTTTCGAATGTACTTTTTTGTGCTTTGTGTTATGGGATCTAAAGTATCCAATATGTTTTCTTGTGTTACTACTGCCGGCCTGCCGTATCTTGGCACTTCCACAATCGACACAGTTGCGCGAAACTTGGCAGTTAACTGCTGCACTGCATTGCAATGTGGTATGAAAGTGTCAGGATACCTTTCAGCAAACTTCAGTGCACTTCATCTGTATATTGGTCTGCATTACATAACACTTGCTCCACTTGAGCCTTAAGCAACAAAATCATTTTCATATTACCACCTGTTAGCCTCCAGATACGCTTGCATTCAAACAAACACTGAAGTGACATTGTACAAGGAAGGAAGGGAAGGAGGATGGGAGAAGGAGAGGGAGAGAAGGAGGGGGAAGTCACTCACCGTACATGTCAAAAGTCATGTAGGCAATTTGATGTAACAATGATGCTAAAAATGTAATATAGGTGCACAGTGACCTGTTATCTGTAAATTGAAAATCCTAACTAACTAGTCAACAACACAATCACCTCCTTTCTTAAGAAATTCAGCTGCAATGCTATTTACTTCAGGTGCCTTGCTACATTTCATCTCATGCAAGGCTTTCACTACTACTTCTCTTTTCACCAAACTCTCTCACTTTTCATGCTTCCATAACCCAAGCACCATATATCATCTGTTTATCATCAGACACATTCTTCATCCTCTTCTTTTTCTTTTTTTCTTCTTCTTCTTCTTCTCTCTTTTACAAGCAACTTCAGTTCATCATCCCACCATTCACTACCTTTTCTAACCTGGCCACCTCCCATATTCTGCATGCCACACACTTCTCTCTCACATACTGGCACTGCTTCCCTAAATACCTCCTATTCATAATCTGCTCCTCTAACTTCATTTACCCTCAACTTTTACTATTCTACACCCAATCTCTTATGGTGTTTCTTCACCCAAATCTTTTTTCCAAGCTCACTAACTTTCACCACTTTCTTCTTCCCCATATCAGTTCCACTTTTCCAAAAGCTTCTACAAATCTTCATCCATGTCCCACCAGGTAATGATCAGACATTCCAGCAGCTTCACCTCTCTGCACATTCACATCCAAGAGTCATTTTTTTTGCCCACCTATCAGTTAGTATGCAATCCAGTAATGGCCACTTACCAACTCTCCTTCTCATCCATGTATACAGTATCTGCAAAGAACTTTGTTGACCCCCAGTATCTTTTGAAAGGCAAAACATAGCTAAGGTTTGTTATGGGTACAAGCATATAATTCTCTGAGGTGAAATCATCATACATCTGGTCACTGAGATTAGTGTTTCTAATGGTGTGAGCACCAGCAACCCACCTCATGTGCCTCAGGCTATCAAGAGAGACCATTGTTCATTCTCAACTCTTCCTTGGTGCCATTTCACTTTTGGAATTTCCCTTCTGGGTGCTGTATTTCTTCCACCTGTGAATTGTTATTCTAATGGATTGTATTTCTAGGATGTTGTCATTGTCTGTGAACTTTTTTGTCATGGTGTTCTTGTCAGTCTTCTCTAATGGTTTTGTTGTTTTAGAAAGTTGGGAGGGAGGATTTGGATGTGAGTCTGGTTTATTGGATGACAGCTATGTGGGTGAATGTTGTGTTCTCAGAGTTGGTTGAATGTTTCTGCATGTTTGTTTCTGATGCCAGTGTTAAGTTGCAGAATGTTTAGTTTGTTGCTGGGGTTCTTTGTAGGGTTTGTCTGTAAAAAGAGAGACAGCATTTTGTGCTGTTGTTTCTAGTGAGTTTATGTTTAGGGTGAGGGAATTTGGACGTTCTTTTGTGGGTGGTTGCTGTGTGCCTAGTACTCTAAGTTGTCTTTTATGGATGACAGTGAGCTGTGGAGTTGGTAACACTGAGTGCAGTTGCAGCATCTGTTGGGGTAATGCCTTTTGCAGATGGATATTTTGCACTGTGGGCAGAGATGCACTAGTGGTCTAGTTTAGTGTTAGGGTTAATATTTCTAGCTTGCATTAGTACTTGGGTGATGATGACTGGGCCATCATCTACCAGGAGTGAAAAAAATGTGTGTGTATGCAAAATCCATCAGTGTGACCCATAGTCTGGCAAAGCAGTTGGGGATAGCTTGAGGCTGTGTTCAACATGAAAGCAGGGATAGGTGTCTCCTTTGAGGCAGGAAGACCATTGTTGGGCTTAGTCCTTTGGTAGTTGGATGTCCACCATGTAAGCTGATTGTAGACCTTCCTTGGTCTATTGCAACTGAATACACCCAATAGCAGGCAGGGAAACAGGGGAAATGATAAGCAGCAATGTATATTCATTTGTACATAAAGAGAAGCAGTGTGAAGGTACAGCCAATTTAACAGAGAAGGATATCAAAAATGCACATTTAGGGTGGATCTCCAAATGTATATATTGTGGAAGGGATCACAGGAAGTAGAGGGAGTTTTGTCTGGCTGAAAGTAAGGTGTAAGAGGTGCAAAGGGCAAAACCACTTGCGATTAAAATGCCATAGTTTTGAACAGACAAGTTTACATGCAGAGACACAGAAAGTAATTATGCAGTGGCTGGCACATATATTGTAGAAGACTCAGAATCAGAAGTTTATGCTGTGAGGATGATATCAAGTTTTCAACTTAAAGTGAAGCGAAGATTTACTTTGAAAATGGGAGCAGATTCTTACATTAGATCTCAGATTGATAGTGGAGCAGATTGTATTGTAGTACCCATTCATTATAAGGCAGCTACAGGTAATGACTGGTTGGAGAAGGCTCAGTAGTTCTTTATGGTTTTGTATGGACAGAAAACACCCTGTCAATGAGAAGTATGAAGATCAAGGTGTCATAGTATGAGTGTTCATTCGACCCACATTGTGAACTTTTCAGGTGTAAACAGTGTCATTCGATCCTAGGTTACAAAGCAAGTGAGTCTTTCGAATTGTTGGTAATGAAGGATAGCGATGTATAAGGATAGCGATGTATTGAACTCATTTTTAGAAAACTTTGATGCCAGTATCCATGCAACACGTGTCATGTAAAGCCATTGCTAAAGATACAGTATTGCTACAGTACCCACAAATGTTTGATATTTCAGTGGGAAAGTTGATTATGCTTTATAGAATTCAAGTGAATGAATCAATGCTTCCAGTACATCATGTGCCATGTCAAGTACATGTAGCTATGCATTCTCAACTGCAAGAGGGGTATAGATTATTTAGAAGAGTTGGGAATCATTTCTAATGTTGAAGTGCAAACAGTCTGGACATCATCATTGGTTGTGGTGCCAAAGAAAAATGGAAAGCTGTGGATTTGTCTTGATTCAAGAGATCTGAATAAGACAATCAGAAGAGAGCACTACCCACTTCCAATTATTGAGGACATCATCACAAGATTATCAGTAGCATGTTTTTACAATTCTGGATGTGAAGAAAGGTTTTTGGTATGTACAACATAAAGATGAGAGCTCCTACTTGACTATATTCAATACCCCCTCTGGCAGATAAAGATGGTTCTAGATGCCATGTAGGATCATTTCCACACCTGAAGTATTCCAGCATCACATCATCAACTAATAGAAAGATTACCAAGAGTTGAAGTTGTAGATGATTTCATTGTTTGTGGCTGTGGTAAGACTGAAGAGGAAGCAATTAAGGACAATGATAAGAAACTGCAGCAGTTTTTACATCAATATGAGGGTGCCATGTGGCTCTGGAAGTGGACAAACTTAAGCTCAGACTTAGAAAAGTACCCTTATTGGTCATGTAGTAATGCTGGAGGGAGTCAAACCTACATATCAGAAGTTAAGGCCATGAGAGAAATGCTTGCTCCCACTGATGTATCAGGCATCTGGTGTTTCTTAGGAATAATTCAGTACCTGTCCAAGTTTTTGCCTGGGCTAGCAGACATGACCAAAACTCTAAGCTGGCAAGAAATAATACTATATTTGTGTGGCAGGAAGCTCAGCAGTTTGAAGATGCTAAAAGAGATGTTTAAGCAGTGGCCATTCTGCAATACTGTAGTATGAAGGACAAGGTTGCTGTGCAGTGTGATTCATCACAAACTGGACTGGGCACCATGCTTCTCTGGGAGGGTCAGCCAGCCTTATTTGCATATCATGCTTTCACACGTGTGTAATGGTATGCACTGTTATATTACTGAAGCTCAGTCAGCATTTAACTTCATTACTTAATGTTCAACTGGTTATCACTAAGTGTATAATGTGTAAACCATTGTATTTGCAATGTAAAACCTCCTGTATATTTGCTTCTTTAAATGTGTAGATGCACCTCATTCATGTGCTTGTCCAAAGTGTGGAAATATCTGGCCATACCTAGGTCATCAGCTGTTTTATGATTGGTCAGCTAGTTAGTATTATGATTTCCCAGCTTTGTAATACCTGTAATATCTCAGCTGTGTGTTTTCAGCAGAGTGGCTCCATAAATTCAATAAACCATTCATTATTACTATTATTATTATTATTATTATTATTATTATTATCATTGTTATTATTATTATCATTATTATTATTATTATTATTATTATTATTATTATTATAACTATTATTATTATTATTATTATCATTATTATTATTGTTATTACATTATTACCCTCAGGTAAGGGAGAGAGAATTCTACCTCCATATTCCCCACATGTCTTACAAGGTGACCGAAGGAGGAGGCAGCAGGGGCTGGAAACCCTCCCCTTCTTGTATTTCAGTTTCTAAAAGAGGAAGCAAAAGGAGCCAGGCAGGGAGCATTCATTCTCCTCATAGGCTTGGACTGAAGCGTCTTAAAGTGTATAGGTGTGACCAAGATAAAATGAAGCTCAAGGATAAAGGAGAAGAATGGTTGGAAAATGTCTTAGGAGTAAATTCAGGGTTTGGTGAGAGGACAAGAGCTAAGGAAGGAGTAGCACTACTACTGAAGCTGGAGTTCTAGGAGTGTGTAACTGAGTGTAAGTATTAGATTCTAGATTGATGTGGGTAAACTGAAAGTGGATAGCAAGAGATGGGTGATTATTGGTGCTTATGCACCTAGTCACAAGAGGAAAGAATGAAAGGCAAGTGTTTTGGGAGCAGTTGAGTGATTTTGTCATCAGTTTGGTGCATGAAACTGGGTAGTAATGATGGGTGATTTAAATGTGAAAGTAAGTAATGTGGCAGTTGAGGGTATAATTGGTTCACCTGGGACATTCTGTGTTACGAATGGAAATGGTGAAGAACTTGTGTAGTTGTGTGATGAAAAAAGACTGGTGATTGGGTATACCTGGCTTAAAAAAGAGGTATACACAAGCACATATATTATTAGATTATGTATTAATTGATATGTGTGGAAAAGAGAAACTTTCCAATGTAGATGTCCTGAGAGGGGTAGCTGGTGCGATGTCTGATCACTATTTTGTGGAGGTTAGAATGAAGATTTGTAGAGGTTTTCAAAAAAAAAGGAAACTGTTGAGAAGAGAGTGGTGAGATTAAGTGAGCTTGGAAAGGAGACTTTTGTGAAGAAATTCCAGCAGAGATTGAGAGTAGAATGGTAAAAGGTGAGAGCAAATGAAGTGAGGGGAGTGGTTGAGTAATAGGAGGTATCTGGGGAAGCAGTGATGGCATGTGAAAGGTGGGAGATGGGCAGATTAGAAAGAGTAGTGAGTGGTGTGATGAAGATTATGCAGGGTTAAGGGACAAGTTAGTTGGATTTAAGTTTGAATGTAGAAAAATTGGAGGAAGCAAAATGTTTTAGATACCTTGGAGTGGACTTGGCAGCGAATGGAACCATGGAAGTGGAAGTGAGTCATACAGTGGGAGAGGGGGGCTAAGGTTCTGGGAGCAATGAAGAATGTGTGGAAAGAGAGAACATTATCTTGGAGAGCAAAAATGGGTATGTTTGAAGG
>JAUUDW010002140.1:0-17842 GCA_032361385.1 Panulirus guttatus
GACTGTTGCTCCCGTCGATAACCAATATTCTATTTACACCTGAGAGCATGTTTATCTATCTGTCTACCCATTACCCCTTGAATCCATTCCATGAATCATGAGTATACAGCCTCTTACCTTGCTTATACATATACTCAAAGAGAACAAAGTCACCCGAACTAATCTAAGTAGTACCTAACTCCAAATGATTCTGACAGGCAGAGTGAAACTAAAATCTTTATCCTCACAAACAAAATGTATCCACTACAAACAATTTATTATCATATCTAGCATTCTCATCTGTAATACCTTCTGCCCTTAACAATGTATTCACCAAATCCATGGTCAAACAATTTCTTGCACCTTCAACCATACAACCAAGTATTATCCTAAATAACCACTGAATATTGAATGACTTCTGTTCTTGTCTCTTTTTAAATATTTCTCCTCACCCCATACCTTTCTCACGCCTTTATTATTCACATAAAATGCTCCTAATTCCAGCCACACTATGTAGGGAACCTATCAACACTGTAAAAGACTCTTAAGGTTTTATATCAATACATTAATTGAAACAAGTATTACACTATGAAGGTTCTCACATACACTATGCATATTGCACGGTACTTAAATTCAACCCGTTCAGTGAATTGTTCTGCACTTTTTTTTTTGTTGAGTAATCAATTTCTTAACATTACTAACTTTTCTCTACAGCTTCAAGTATTTCAAGAAATGTGGAATCTTTCCACATGAAGTACACTTTCTCCAATTAGAAACGGAACAGAGTAAGAAAAGGAATAATGTTCCAATTCGTTCTCCACCACTGTTATTGTACTTTCCACACATAACACTTCAAATCAATATCCACCATAGACCTGAGATAAAAGAGGCAGAGCTGAAGTGGTACTTTATCTGTTTCACTATAATGACCTGGCCTATCTATTCTGATAACAGCAAATATATAACGTTAATGGGTCAAATCCACTTCAACCTGAACAATGTTATATTATCAATGATTTCATCGTGTACGTATTTCGTATCATTCCTGTCAAACCCACGTCACATTCAAGTGCTTACAAATCCCGAAGCATCCATCTCAAAGTATCTATTCTGTCATTTGTTGAGCCACTTACTGTGACAACATCAATGGCAGGTTTTTCATCATCCAGACTCATCACGCACAAGATCCTCAAGGTCTCATAAGCTAATCTCTCCTTTCTACACTATTGCTCTCCCTTCCTTAATGATCATTCAGTACTCACCAGAGATGTATATAATGTGGTTAACCAAGACGATCCTCGAGAAGAGTGGGAAAACGTGTTGAAACACAGGAAATTTACACGTACATCGTCATGTGAGTCTGACAAACAGCTGCTGAGTAGTACTCTGGGGTGGAGACGTAAACAAAGCAGGAATTCCCTATGTAGCGGTACTTGGCAGCTCAATCATCGCCAGCTTGTTCATTTACTCAACAGATGGCATCATAAGTTTACTTTTCTTACGCCACCCTACGTTTTCAGAAATATGTATATTTTTTTTGCATACTTGATCGACGTTTCCCGCGTCAGCGAGGCAGCGCCGGAAACAGACGAAGAAAAGTCACATCAGCTCACATCCAGTCTATAGATGGCATGTGTAATGCACCGAAAACAGCTCCCTATTCACATCCAGGCCCTACAGACCTTTCCATGGTTTACCCACGACGCTTCACATGCCCTGGTTCAGGCCATTGACAGCACGTCGACCCTAGTATTCCACATCGTTCTAATCTACTCTATCCCTTGCACGTCTTTCATCTTCCTGCATGTTTAGGCCCCGATTACTCAAAATCTTTTTCACTCTATCCTTCCGAGATATCTCCACTTGTGACACATAATCGTCACTCGTTCTCTCCATACGTTCAAACCATTTCAACACACCCTCTTCAGCTTTCTCAACCACACTTTTCCACAGACCTGGGTAGATCTCACCTGGCACAGCTCTCCCTAGTGGATCCCTTGATCTCGGTACGGCCATCCGTGATACAACGTAGCAGGCTACAACCTGCTGCACAGTTCTTGTACGTCCACTCACAGCCAACATCCATCAAACGATGCCGTGTCGCAAACACTAATTCTTGTCAAAAATCCACAATATCCTCATTCCCGGGAATTTCCCATGTCATCACAACAATCTATGGACTCTCTATGCACCATACACAACCTTGTTCCACAACTTAGCCAGATCCCTGCTTAGATACCTGAAAATTTTTACCACATGTAATGGTACTGGTATTGTTACAGTTGCCAGGCGAGTGCCCCAAAGTTCATCAACCTGCCCAATAGACCAACATGCCGCAGGCCTGCCAACCTGATACATATATATACATACCTATTTGAATTGCAATCTTTTGAAAAAGAGATATTAATCATAGTGTATCAGTAAGTCTTTCTCTAGCGTAATCGTCCTCCTCCGTTTTCTCTCATTGCCATGGCATATGACGCTGCACATCTAAGTCATTGGCATTGAATAAATAAAAGTTGACTTTCTTGGTATTTCTACACATCAGCTGTTTAAAGGTCCACTGTAAACAACGCCTATTTACTTTTCCCTTTAAATATACTATATACTCTATGTTGTTAAAAGACAATGAATGAATTTTTAATAAATTACGCACGTTTGTACTAACTTGAGTAACTGACCTTTAGAAAATCAGGAGACAAAGACGGCGTTAACGACGATGTTATCATTTACACTTTAATTTGGGTGTGAACGGAAGTAATAGTCATTCAGAAGCTCTTCTTAGAGCAAGATTATAAAATAACAGCCAATGAATGCAGTTAATGCTTTACTTGATAGCATGCACGAAATACCCCACCTCCATTTTTCTTTGTTCCTGGTGCTACACGCTAATGCTGGGAACAGTAATCAAGCATGACAAACTACCTATAAATATATATATATATATATGAAGTGGTTGGAGGAGGCCTAAGAATGGTCTCCTTCCACACATTCATCAGCGTGTCCAGGACCCTTACCCCCTTAACCACACTATGTTCACTTCAACTCCCACTATATTTTTGCAGTCAATAGTATTAGTAAATATTTTGTTAGTCTTCTAAATAATGTTGCTTTCTCTTTGACATATGAATAATAGAACGGCTTTTAAATCAAATGAAATGATCTTTCAAGTTACAACCTATGATAAATTTTAAGTAAGGCTTAGGTTTAAGAAGAATCAGTTTTATTATGCTGTGGCTAAGTTGTACAGGACTATTCTACATCTGTAAGAATCTCTGGTGTCAGCCCAGAACTAGGCTGTCTCAGTAAGTTTCGATGGTGGATAGTTCTTATATATTAGGGAACCAAATGTTGTCTAAGAATCTCTTTGCTTCATCCTACACTGAGAGGATATGTAAACACCCTTAAAATATAATATAATCACTTCATACCAGACTGAGAGGATATATAAACACTAATAAATTACAACAATATGTATTTTGATAAATGCAGTATGTACCAAGAAAATATGGAATGTTTCTAGAAATTGGCTTACTTGGCAGTAAAAGACCTGGATGTAATAACAAGTGATTCTCCTCATCATCATTGAAACTAAAACAGGAAGTATCAGTATTTTTGGAAGTATGAATAAAATTGAAATAACTACAGAAAAGTTAAAAATACCTGGCAGTGTAATCAAAGTTATACTGGAAAGGAGTATATTGCTTATTTCCTCAGCTAGTTAATAACTCCTTCCAAATAGTGTGTAGAACTTGGCAGGCTGACTGCACTTAGGATGTATACAGGTCTTGCCTGTAGCATTACCAGGCTGGTCAAAGGGTATGCAAAGGCTCTTGGCTCCCATACTTGGACCTTTTGTAGAGGAAGGCTCATCACAGGCAGAATCTTTCTTGATATTGTCTTCACATGATTCATTTCCACAATATGGAGCCAGAATTATATTGCTACCTTCAAGTGCAGTTATGAATTCTTCCCAGCTATGCACCTGTAATATGTCAAAACCATGAAGAAATATTTATTTGTTCAGTAATGAAAAACAGTGTTTACATCTTAAGACAGGATAAACATATTACTCACACTCTTGCCTGGGCATACATACACATAAGGTACTGAAAAATAAAAATCCTTAATTAAACTGGCCACCATATACATGAAATAGCTAACTAAGCTGCTAGTTCTTTCTGTACTTCATCCCGAAATATACTAATCTAAAAAATGGGACCCTGATACTAAACACTAAGAGATTCAGCTGCTTTTAGTATCACAAAGTGAAATGAAATATATATTCTTAAAGTTCTCTTTGCTAAAGCTATCTATGAATTATGAATAAGAAATTAATATCTGTTCTTACCAAATTGATCAGTATTTCTGTTATAGTTATCTATAAAATTTATATTTTGGGTGGATCAAGTATGCAGCCTCACAGGTCATTCACATATGTACCTTGAAGTACAGTAAGAAAATGTATAAAGGCATTTCATAATCATTCATTTTGTTAACTATGCTGAGCTATGAGAAGTTCATCTCCATTCATCATTCTACCTAACAGAGAAGTATCTTTACTATGTATGATCAGTACTCATTCTCCTGGCATCATCATCATATGAAATACTACTAGCCCTTTACTCCTCATTCACTTAATCTATTCATCCATTTTCCAACTCTTCTTACCGTATCTTTGATCATACTCTCACAGATCATCTATATCAACCTCTAACCTACCTTATACAGTATTCTGTATGGTCATACTATCTTAATATGCTCTTATACATTTCTGATAACTCTTTTACATAAACTATCTTTATGAGGTACTTTTTCACTGCCTGTTCTCTAAATTCATACAACCTGTCTATATCTTCAAAACCCATTTTCTGTAGGAACTCCCTCAAGGGTGTGGCCACAGGAAAGGAGTCTGAAGTCGTACTAAAGAATACTCTCAAGTTATTCATCTCTCCTTCCCTTATTTCATCTGTCTGTGTCTAAGAAGAAAATTAAAGCTTAACAACATTACAATTGTGCAATTTTTCCATTATGCAAGTTTCTTTTACACCCTTCATTGATTTTCTTCCTATTTATGTTTTCATAGTCCCTCCAACTTCTCTGTCTATCATTATTCTACTCAAAGTTTCTCTTTTCCTTCTGCTATCCTTATGAAACATCATTCCTAGGAAATTTAAATCCTCCACAACCTTTGATTCTTCTCAATTTAAAGTGAAAGTATGCTGAAACAAACTCCCCCTTTTCAAACATATATCACCACTGCATTTGTTTTGCACACATCATCCAAATTCCATTTCATTCTTCCAAAACTTTTTCATTGATTAAGCAGATAGAACAGCTTCCAAATCCCATTGCAACTATTGTAGTTTCCATTCTGATCCACCATACACATTTCTGAAAAGAGATCATACACAGAACAGCACTATTATCTATCATTTACACACCCTTACATAAAGAAAAGTACCAAAGTTCAGTAGTCTTGTATGCACATTATAGATTTCAATAAACTACTTATAGATAAATACTCTAAACATTAAGCATACAAAATTCTCTCTCATGTGCTTTTCTGATCCTTAAATGCTATATAAAAATATTTTCTCTTAAGATGCTTCTACATGCTATCAAAGTAGAAAAAAAAATGGTTTGCAAAACCTCTTTCATCTCAAATATTCTTTGCTCCCTGCCTACAACAGTTTTAGTTATCCTAATTTTCATGATCAATCACAATCCTATTATATACCTTACCAGAAACGGGAAAAGATATTCACTTGTACTATGATTTATATATCTTTTCTTTCGAAACCTTCAGAAACTTACCAATTTCTTATGTGATTCTAAATCATTCTTTGCCTGTGCAAAGAGACTGTTATGAATCTGGTCTAAAAGTCCTTTGATCTTGCACTCAACTTCAACAAGTGGTATGGTAAGTTTTTCTTTGGTGTCTCGACGAACTGCAACAGCCTCTTGCTTAGCCAAATCCCGTGGACCAACATCTAGTCTCACAGGAACCCCCTGTAATAATGAATGATTCCCCAAAAAATAAGTGTGTATGCATTTGATTCACAAAAATTTCTTTGACAAGAGTCAATATCAATTTGCCATTGAGATTCCTAAAAGTACAAAACAGCCTACAACTTTATAATTAATTAAGATATAAGACTTAATATGAAAAGAGGCTATAATCTGAAGTAGTCTTAACTTGCCTGATGAAACTCATGTTCTTACCAATTTGATAAAGAGCAGGGACAGCAACTACCATCCCTCTACCTACAATGCAGGTCTATACACCTGCACTGTAAAAACTAATCTTTTCTAATATTTACAAAATATTATGGCTACAAACCTTCATCTCCCAGTGATTAAACTTCCAACCAGGGCTATAGTTTTCTCTTAGATCACACTCTGCACGAACAGATGACTTTTGCAATTGTTTTTCCAGTATTGTGCAGCCATCATACAGTTCTTTCCTTTGTTCATCTGTCAGCTTTGCACTGATTCCACAAGGCACTATTATCACCTGCAAAGATTTTCATAGTCAGAACATTTTGGCAATCCTTTCCTGTCTTTTTTTTTTACTGCTGCACTACTTTCCTTAACTCTTTTTTTATATGTATTTTCCTATTTGTGTATACTCCACCTTTATCAGCCTGCAGTCTCAATACCCTCATCTCTTGTCAACCTCTAACACCACTGAAGAAATCCCCACATCACTTATGTCATTAACACCCCCAAATCATTTCCTTTGAATAATTTTCCAGCCTCTTGCAAAAAACATTCAGCATTCAAACATCTTTGTATATAATACCTCTTATCCACACAATTCAGTATCTGTAAGAAATAAAAGCAGATATGAATATAATGGAGAGAAATTGCTGCACAACCCAAAGCTGAATAGAGAAATGCAACCTGAAAGTGAAGAATATGAATGTAAACTCTTTTATTTTCTTTATTTCTATAGAGTTCAAGAATTCAAATAATCTTTAGCACTGTGAAACTCTGAGATGATTCTGACAAGAAAAAAAATTCTTTACTCACTAAATATTTAATGGAAGCACTGAGGAGAGAATAAGCAAGAACACATACACAAGTACCAAACTGCACCTACAGAAGAATGACAACTACATACAAAACAGATTAAATGGCACTAGGAAGACAGACTAAAATCATATTTAAGTAAGAAAAGTGATGCAAGTGATAAAATGTACTCTACAGAAAAAGCAATGCTCTCTGGAAAAGGCAGTTGTATGTGCTAAAGAGCTAGAAAGGTCTATAAAGTCAAATTGTTAAGTGGAAGACAATACCTGGATATCAGCAACTCTGGGAGGTAGTACAAGGCCCTTATCATCCCCATGTATCATCACCACAGCACCAATGGGACGTGTTGAAAGACCCCATGAGTTTTGGTAAACATAAGCCATTTCCTCTGTCTTAGGGTCCTCAAATGTTATGTCAAACATTCGAGAAAAGTTCTGTCCAAGATGATGTGATGTAGCTCCTTGAATTGCTCGACCGCTAGCAGACACAAATGCTTCAATCGTTGTGGTAAAGTCTCCTCCTGCAAACTTTTCTTTTTCAGTTTTGCGACCTTTTACAACAGGGATGGCAAGGAGATCTTCATAAACCTGGAAAGAAACATCCTTTTCTTTATGAAATACTAATGCAAGGTAGTAGTCATAAAATTACAGTACTGTACGAACTATTGCTACTGTACTAACTTATGAGATCTTAACTCACTGATTTCCTATCCTTCATTTACATGGCATTACTCCACCTAAAATAGCACCAAACACAGTAAAGATAATATAGTACACCTCATACCTCATCTATTCCATGATTTTTTTTGTTAGTAATACAACAGAAAAAATGCTCTTGTTTTCTTTTGTTTCATGAATGCACTTACACATCTGTGAATGGGACAAAAATTCATATCAAAGTCAAGCAAGCAACTATTTATACAAAATGTAGATATAAATTCTCACTCTTGGTGGGTATGGTACAGAGCACAAGAATAATGATCACTAAAGAATGGTTGGATAGCCAGTATAGGAAGAGCAATGTAAAAACATTTAGGGTAGGAATGTGAAACTTAGTGATGAAAATGACTGAAAAATGTTAGACTGGAAAAAGACTATGACAGAAGGGGTCAGTAAAGCATAGGAAGATATATTTATGTGGTATCTTATACATGTAATCAATCACTTTACATGAGAAATTAATATGGGCTTACATACAAGAAAAATTATAATGAACTTCTAAGAGGTCAAGTTCTAGGTGTAGAGAAATGGAAAACTGTACTGATCCATGAGGTAACACTAAGTGTGAACATTACAATGTTCCTATGCTTTAAGATTCTCTTCTATAGTTTTCAAGATTTTCAAAATAAATTACTAACCTTTGCATATATATCTAACATTCTATATACTTCCTCTTCAGCTTCTTCTTTTGTGGCAAAAGCTGAGTGTCCTTCCTGCCAAAGGAACTCTCGGGTTCGCAAAAATGGCTGAGGATGCTTGAACTCCCATCGCTGTTTGTGAAAAACAAAGTATTTTTAGGAAATTCCACAAATCATGCTTACCCATATGATAAATTACCTTAAACTTAAGTTTTTGATACATTGTGCAGTACGCACCATTTTCCTCTTGGTCCATAATTTAATACTATATTACATTTCTAGATCATTTATTGGTAATCTAAAGTTCATAAGCTTAGCAGGCAAACTATGAAGCACTTACATAAAAAATAAGGAGTTCCTCACAGGGCAGAAAAATTTAGTAAAGCTCCCAGAAATAAGATAATTTTCAAATCACCTATGAAAACAGTAATGTGTGACCAATTCCTTTAGGATTAGGATGTTAACAGTATTGAGTACTACCTGTGTCTCTTAAGTCATTATAGTATATATGACTCTTATATTCATACAGAGTAACAATATTAAATCTTTCCTTTTGATAGACACTGCTCTGGCAGCATGTGGATATTATTTTAGCAGTCAATGGCAACGTCCCCTGGGCAAAATGCCACAGTCGTTTTCTCTTCCATAATATTATTTTGTGATACTAATTTCCTGTCCATGACAACATCCACTCTATTATGTTTTGCAGGCCTGATTTCAAAATTCTATTGAACATCATCATCATAATGTGATACTATAAGGTACATGTGGGTAACTACCTATTGGTACTGCATGGGGAGGACCTCATCTCTTGAACTTTCCCTTACTCTTACTCAATAAAAGTACCTCTTTACATCTTTTCCAACAAATTTCTTCCTTAATTTCATATCATGGCACATGGCTTCTTATCCTTGCAACTTTCAGAGATCTGTTCAGTCAAAATCAACAATCTGCTTTAAAAGCTTAAAGATTGTGAACAGGATACCCCTTACTTTTCTCTCTTCCATGGTGAGTAAATCAAAGATCTCTAACCATTCCCTGTAAATCTGCTCTCTTAATTCTGATACCATCATTGTTGCCCTCCTCTGGATCTTATCTATTGGTCCTTTGTGCTTCTTCAAGTGCAGTGACCAAACTTGGAAAGCATAATCTAGTTTTGGCCTAATGTATGATGCGAAGTTTGATTAGGATTTCTGAACCTGCATTCATTTCTAATATTTATCAGTAGATAGTTTGTTTCCTTAACCAGTCTCCTGAAATGGGACTTGGGTGTGGATATAAGTCCTTATCACACCTATTTCTGTGTGTGTGCATGTGTGTGTGTGTGTGTGTATGAAAAGTAGTGTCCTGATGCAGACATCTCCATTACAGTAAAGAATTTTTGGTGTGTGAATGAGGTTTTGCATCACTTACCCAACTATATAAAAGAGGAAACTGCATAGAACATAGATAAATGATATAAAACTTTGAAGACTTCATAGCAAAAATACAAAAATACCAACCACAACGTTATTCCACTGGTTTATTTTCAAAGGCAGATCCCTGTAGGACTGAATCCACTTAGCATATGCAGGGTACATAATAGTCTCAGAAGTTGGTCGGACAGCTATGGGTTCTGCAAGTTTACTCCGTCCTGAGTGTGTAACCCAAGCTACCTGAAACCATATGTTTCTATTGTAATTATGAATGGAAAATAATGCACCCACCAACAGGCAAAAATTTTGCTTAAATATAACTTATGGAAACAATACACTGGTGTTTTTTCCTCCTCCTTTAGCTATAATTCTTTTCCAACTACTACTGATAGTACAGCTACACTAATTGTAATAGTATTCTTTATTTGTAAATATCATAGCCTGCAAGGAGTCACTAAGTAAAAAAAATTTACATCTCCCTTTCATAGATATATTTTTCTACATAATATAAAGAACAGAGATACATAATATTCATAACATTGTGTAGATCTGTACAACCACATGCCAAATCATACAGAACATTATATGAATTCTCAAAGATTCACCTCTGGAGCAAAGTCAGCAATGTGTGTTTTTTCTTTCTCAAGTGCAGCCTGACTCACAAACAAGGGAAAATAACCATTTTTCACACCAGTCTTCTTAATCTCAGCATTCAAGAAACTCTGCATATGTTCCCATATAGCGTATGACCAAGGTCGTAGAATATAGCAGCCAGATACATCATAGTACTCAATCATTTCTGCCTTGGTCAATACCTGGAATAATAAAGCGTACCATATACTTTTATAGTTATGAGCATTATCATTGGAAGAATAATCAAAGAAATATTCATAATCATATCTTTATCAGAAACATGTCTTGTATCAGTAGCAAACACCTGTTTTCATGAATTGCATGCCTTATCTATTTTATTACTCTAATGTCATTTACTACATTTTGAGCTTTGCAGCTCATGCAGAATCTTCCCTAAATATTTATTTGCCAACCTCCACAGATAAAGTGCTGAGGGTGAAACAGCAATGCTTGATTTCATCTACTATGGAATTCTGAGTGAAGATTTGGTCATTACATAAGTGAAGGGTTCACCAACAGCTTGTACTACAAAAAATAAGAATATGTTAGAAAAGAATTAGAGTTGTTGATTCTAAAACTGGCATTTAAGCAGAGTTAAAACTGGAACTACCATGGGCACTGAAAAATGTTTTTAGCACTTCCTTGAACAGCATGGGCATTAAGAGAGAACTACCTCAGAAAACTTGAAATGCAAAAGATGATTTGGAATCAATAAGAATAAAAAGTAAGTTGAGTAATTAAGTAACTTGGCATCTCAAATTTTCAACCAGAACAAATAAATTGTGTGTTAAGAATTAAAAAGCTGACTAAGAAACAGTAATTTCCAGTAATGCAAATGACAACATTTTCTGTTATTTTACTGTCTCCTGTAAAGCATAAAACTTTACGCACAATCTTCTACCATTAACTTACAACTCAAACAACAGCATGATGCAAGATTCAT
Organism: Panulirus guttatus; assembly: GCA_032361385.1. NCBI lineage: Eukaryota > Metazoa > Arthropoda > Malacostraca > Decapoda > Palinuridae > Panulirus > Panulirus guttatus. The sequence continues at coordinate 11,363 of JAUUDW010002140.1, forward strand.
TCTAAGGACAAAAACAAAATTCAAGATAAATACAGAAAAATATATCACCATAACTTCTCTATCTCTTGCATATCCAGTACGTTAAAAGCCAAGAATCCTCGGTATACAATAATGTTATGAGAAATGTCAATGACCAAGTCTTGCCTAAATATTCTCTCACTATTTCACTACATCCATATGAGAAAAAAATAATCAACCCTTGTATGATACAGTTCACATGATGCAAATTACAAAACTGAATAATTAACTAACACTAGAGTACCAGTCGGGCAAATTTTCCGACTTTGATGCTTCTAAACCCAATCTTGTCTCCTTCTTCGCTGCATCAACATCCTTGTTGTCCCCTGCTCTATCTGCCTTTTCTTTACTTGCCATCTTCAGTTCCTTGAGACACTCCTTTGCTGAGAAGAAAATAAAGTAAACTCATAATTATTACAAAAGTTTTGTTAAGTTGCCATTATCGAAAGCTAATAACTGCAAGTGTCAGAATACTCAAGATTAAACAATATATATATTTTTTCATACTTCATTGTTGATTCCCACTTTAGTGAGGCATTGCTAGGAATAGACAATGATAGGCCTCAACCGCTCACATCCATTCTCTCGCTGTCATGTGTAATGCATTGAAACCACAGATCCCTATCGACAACCAGGCCCTACAGAACTTTCTAAAGTTTAATCTGGACACTGCATATACCCTGGTTCAGGCCGTTACCAGCACATCGACCCCCGTATATCATTATCATTCCATATCAATCTATCTCGTGCATGCCTTTAACCCTCCTGCATGCTCAGGCCCTGATCTCTCAAAAACTTTTCACTCCAAACTTCCATCTCCAATTTGGTCCCCCTGTTATCCTTGTTCCCTTCACTTCCGACTCATGTATATATTCTTTGTCAACCTTTCCTTACTCATTCTCTCCTTAAGCCAAACCATTTCAGCACTCCATCTTCAGCTTTCTTAACCGCACTTTTCTTATTACCACACCTCTCTCTTACTGTTTCATTACATACTGGATCAAATTGCCACAACACATATTGGCCTTCATTACACATTTCAATTCCATCCCATCAACTCCCTTCAAACAGCCCAATCACAGCCCACGCCCACGTCCATACAACATTGCTGGGAGCGTTTTCGCTATTTATCCCCAGGCGAGATAGCGACAGCGTCAAGACCAGATGACCAAAGTTTCTTCGAAATACGAATTCCTCCATTGGCCGCTTCGTCTGTTCCTCTTTTGCTCACATTCATCCTCTAAGTGCTACGTAAAAGACATCGAAACCAGGGCCCACCATTCACATCCAAGCCACAAGGATTATTTCATAATTTCCCCCAATTTCTTCCTCCACGCGTCTTGGTTCAGGTCACTGACACCATTTCATCTCTGTATTCACAATGTTCCAATTTACTTCATCCCACGCACATCTCTCACCCTGCTGAATGTTCAGGCCCTGGTACTTCATTCACTAAATCCTTCTCGGTCCTCACCTTTCTTCTAGACCCTCCTATTTTTGACATACACATCCTCTTCAGTCATTATCTTCGCTAATCCTCTTTATGTAACCAAAACCATATCAGCACATACTTCTCCGCTCTCTAAGTCACAGTATACACTTACAAACCTAACTTTACTCTTACGCTGTTAGAAAACCAGGGGTTTGGTTAGTCTCTGAAGCTCATCCTAGTAGGACGTGATTCTCTGTGCCTAGTTACATCAGGTCAAGTGAGGTCACCACCGAACCACTAACATCAAAGCGCATCAACATCTACGGTGATCTTACGGATTTACATTCATTTACCATTCGGTTTAAATCAGTGTAATTCTTCACTACAATGCCACCGACTACTCGATACCCACGTACGTACATCCTACGGTCGGTACCTTGATAAGAATTTTTGTGGTAACGGGACCAGACCGAGCTTACAAAGGCTGTCTGTTCCGCGTAAATCGTAGTAATCTGCAAGATAAGATTAAACAGTGAAATTACAGCAGCTGTCAAAGTTAAGGCTCTGAGACCGGACATTCTAACACCCAGGGAGGAGATACAGCAAATGACGGGACGCCATGATATCACCCACATTTCGCACCCTCCCCACACAACCTACCCTCCAACACCTGTCCAGCGCCCACTGCCTGCTCCACCTTTACCCCCGCTGGCACCTTACCCCTACAGCCTATGCCCTCACAGCCCCTCCTAAGCCTCATCATGTTCACCCTCCCCCTCGGCCCCCACGTCCTGCTAAATCCTCTCATCCCCACGTATGTAAGCTCCTCTCACCCTCACTAACTCTCAACCCCACTTACACTCCCAGTCCCATCCCTTTATCAAGACCCCAAGTCTTAAGGTCCTCCCTCGCCCTAGTCCCTTTTATGTCATACCTGTATCACCCGTCCAGCCGTCCTCCTCCCCCGTCCTTATGGGCCCCTTTCCGCCCTCCCTGCCCCCCTTGGTCTAACGCACGAGATACCGCTTTGCAGTACTTAGTGAATTCGTGGAAAAAAGTGACGACGACTGTTTTATGATTCCTGGAGACTAGCTGGTCAGATATCTGGGTAATTCGGGGAACTCGAAAGATAAGGGAACAATCCACGTCAACCCTGGTGCCAGAATATGCCACATTATACAAAAGGAGAGGGAATATAACTAAATGAAAGATCGGATAATATCGTTATGGCTGGCGCTCTCCCTTGAAAAATATTGGTAAATCCACTCTAAGCAGAGCGCTAGGTGTAAATGAAAGACTGAAACGCCTGTGCGTAAAAGCTAACATTGGCTTTGTTAGACCTATGGCTTGACTTCACAGGAAACAGGGGATTATACAACATAGACGGCATTCACCTTAGCATCAAATGTAACGAACCCTTAGCTGAGCGAATGAAAAATCAACTTGGCCTTACAACTGCAGGGGAAATTTTTTTTTGAGTGTGTTGGGGCCCTGTAGAGGTCTGCTAGTCGACCATATCCCAAAAGTGAGTGAGGTCAGGTCAGGTCATATTACATCTAACGAGGGGGAGGTCAGATCGAATCCCCTCCTCACCCCACTAGACAGCGACGATTGGGGGCAGGGTGTCGAGGACTCGCCAGACTTCGTTCGAAAATGGACTCCACGTGAATATAAGATTAATGGGGAAGGTTTGCCAGACTATATATAATTTGTAAGGGATAGAGACGGTCGAGGAGAAGGAGGAGGATCTGCACTGTATGTAAAATCATACCTAAATTCCCAATGAAATTCAGGTTACAACAATCGCTGCCGCTGAACACCTATGCGTTCAGATCAGCACACAACTTTCCAAATTTCACATAAACGTCGTACATAGATGACCAATCCACATAATGACACTGTCATGCACGATAGTTTCTACATCGAACAATACAGGTTAGTGAATCGATCATTCTGGGGGGATTTTCATTGAGAAAATCAACTGGCGAGCTATTTCAGGTTTTGAGAGTGAATCTGCTTGAGTTATTAATATTGCCGAAGACAATATTCTTTACCAAACCGTCACAGAGCCGACGACAGTGGCTAATATACTTGATTTAGTTCTTGCATCCCAGGTTTTCTCCTCGACTTTTTTCGTAACTAGGTACATGTGACCCTAATACGGTTAGGTGTAAATCTCAAAACAGACTACCCTAAAACCAGTATCATTAACCCAACTTTTAAAAGAGCGGATTCTACTGGGGTGCGCGACGCATTAAAAGAGTCTCACCCTTGGTGGTTCATACCCAGATGAATCATGGACATGTCTTAAGAGTCAGTTTATGCATCAACAAGACACATTCGTTCGTATGAACGACAGAAGCAGCAAAATCAACAACAGGTCTGAACGGTACTTTCCAGATATCGCAAGAACTATAAGGCGCATGAATAAACTCTACAAGCTTAAAAATCAGGCAACGACCTAAATCTTGCAACACAGTATAACATAGTTAGTAGAGAGGTAAAAGGACTTATCAAGTATGCTATGAGAGAGTATAAAGCGAGTATTCCAAAAGATAGCAAAATACATCCTAAGAAAATTAAGAAGATATATCAATGATAAGAAACATATAAAGAGTGGGATACGACCCTTAATAAATGAAGAAGAGGAACCCATTTTGGATGATAAAAGCATAGCAACAACACTGAACAAATGTTTCAGTTTTGTTTTTACACTACAAAGCAGCGGCACAAATACTGAGACAGTGATAAACAGCACATACACGATGCCAGAATTTACGGTCACGGTTAGAGAAGTACTGACACACATGGATAGGTTAAAGACTTATAAAACCTAAGTCCTGATCTTTTCTATCCACGAGTAATTGAAAATGTCAAGCACAAAAGTGCCAAACCGTTAACCATTTATTTTTCAATTAATCTCTCCAGGATAGAATAGTACAGCAGGACTGAAGACTGGCAGACGTTACTCCGATATTCAAAGGGGAAATCTGTAACATTTCTGGCAGTTATCGTCCCAAGAGCCTCTCACAAATTGTATGTAAACTTCTGGGAGTCGGTTTTTAGAAATAAAATCTTATCTTGAACAAAACAGTCTGATCAATAATACACAGATCGTGCCTTACAAAGCTCCTTGAATTGTATTATAAATTATTCAGTACCCAAGACATGACTAAAGCAATGGATATTTTATATTTCCTGACTTCCAAAAAGCACCCGACAACGTCCCCCATTTTAAAGTGATGCATAAAGTCCGGGCCGAGCATAAGAAACTGAATAGAAACCTGTTTACGTGATAGGAGGCAGAGAGTCGTAATGAATGGTGGATCACCACCTTGGTCACCCGTTACTAGTGTGGTCCCCAAGGGAACCGTCCTTGGGCCTATACTTTTCATCATTAATACTAACAGTATTGACGGAGGGCTGAATAACTTAGTGTCCAAATTTGCATATAACACAAAGATCGGCAATGCCATGTTATCTGAAGATAGGTTAGGATTACAGGAGGATCTAGATACAATCGCTAAATGGTCTTGAATATGGCAAGTTCCATTCAACGCCAATACATTTCAGTTGTTACAAGAAGGAACCTCAAAAAAGAATTTCGATGAACTGATGGGCCACGATATAAAAGACATCACTGTGTTAGGGATCTAGGAGACACGATCTCCAACAACTTTAAATTCTCCCAACGGAGCAAAGCTGCCAAGAAAGCCAATAGGATCTTAGGATTTATCGACAGAAACTTTAAGTACAAAAACAAGGATGTGCTACTGGCACTACACCTATATCTGGTCAGACCCCATCTCGAATATGCAGTGCAGTTCTGAGCCCCCTCAACCTAAATATTGACATTCTTAAATTGAAAGTAGTGCAGAGAAGAGCAACTAAACTGATTCTTTCCTTAAGTAACAAACCATATGAGGACAAATTGCTAGAAATGGATACGTTCTCTCTAAGGAAGAGGCGGTTCAAGCCAAGTTAGTAGAATGTTTTAAAAATGTTAAAGGATTCAACAACGTCGATTTTGAAAATTTCTTTACGGCCGAGCTGGTACTACCAACGAAAGGAAATTTTCTAAAACTTAGAACTCTTACGTCAATCCGGAAAGCACGAAATATTTCTTTACCAACGACGGTATTGGCCAGTGGAATAAGTTCCAAGATCATGTTGTTCAAAGCAACGCTGTTAATATCTTCAAAACTATCCTTGATCATCACCTCTCACTCTCCGGTATGGAATAATTCTTTAAACCAACCATGAAAATATAGTGGTATATTATGCAACCTTCTCAAACACTGAACTCGCCCCGGCAATGATGCGGTAACGTAACAGTGTCGCCTGCTTTAAGGGAACAGAAGACAATATCGTATCATCCATCCACATCAGGAGTAATACAAACAAGGATAAGTCGCGAGGCTGGAGCGCAAAGTTTATTTCTATGTGAGGATTTGAATTCAGCGCACTGGTGTTGGAGGCTCGGTGGCTTGCCACAGGGGCACGCGAGTTTACGGGCATTGTTGACGAAAGGAGATTTCGAGAGGCCAACACGCGTTGTTGTGTTCGCGAGGGGACTCTGCCGGGTTTTTGCAGGTATGTCAAGGCTGTCGGTGTTAACTAGGTGATGTAGGAAGGATGAAAGTTGTGCTAATGTGCTAATAAAGTAAGGAAGTCTGCTAGTTATGGAAATCGGGTTTTCAGGAATCTCTGAGAGGAGCGCGTGTGGAAGACGTATGGCGACTGCGTTAACCTTCAGACGGCGCTTTGAACGAGCCTCTAGTATCATCCTCTCAGTTTGACTGGCCTGTGCTATACGCAATATTGAATATCAACCTCAGTGGGTGCCCGTTGGTACGGAAGGGCTAGAGATTGGTGTGTGTCCACGACGCCAGGTGATCGCGAGAAAACTTCAAATCCTTAGCTGGACAGTAAGACTACCGGCGATAAGTGCAACTAAGTGTTCGGTGTTACAACTCCGTATGGTGGAGTTGTTAGCATGCCTTGTTCAGGAGAGGTACCCTGAGTGGACC
>JAUUDW010002141.1:0-10411 GCA_032361385.1 Panulirus guttatus
ACGAGGAAAACCCAGAGGCAGTGTATGGCGAACCCGCATTGGTCGCACTCTATGGGGTTCTGTGATGTACGTCCCTATTAATTGACGACCCTAAGCATAATCAGGTTTAAGGTCATCTGTTTACATCCCTTCGAAGTGCTGGATAAGATTTAATATTGATGCAGACAAGCGATGAAGGCCCACCCATAAAATGTTCCGTACCTCATCGTGCAAATCCAAAGATAACCAAGAAGCCCAAGTGCACTCGTATCGCTCGCCTGGCTATTTGGTAATCCGGTTGTTTCTTTCGTATTTTCATTTGCGGCCATTTAAAACGAATGAATGGTTTTGATACCGAAGAACTTACTTGGCATCACTAACATCTAAGCTATCTAGGAAACCTCGCATTACACAAATGCCTGATCTACTTCTAAGAAACAGGTGTTCCTCTTTTTAGATGCCGTTAACTATTCTTCTCTGTATTATTGCTTATTTATTATTTACAAAAGACTGATCCGTCCTTGTCTGATGTACTGCTCTCGCATCTCAAGAGGTTCCAACTCTACATACTAGAAAGCTCTCGGAACATGAATCTTGCTAAAAACAAAAGATAAAGAAAAATGACAACGCTGTGGAAGCTATACAACATGGCATTTAGTCCTAAGTCAGTATTACCCATATTATGTAATACTACCCGTTGGAGCAGTAGGGGTTTGCGTATGATTACGATGGTTCCTCAGGATGGAGATAAAGGATGGGGAAGGGAGAATCGCCTGCCAGGCTTAATGCCAATGGAAGATCAAGGTTGCTTGGGTGCTTTCCTAAATCCTAAACGGGTGTTAACAGTCATCTGTAACTATAGTAACTTACGTACACCGTTTTCTATTGTAATTATTTTTTAAGGTCTATAGCATGACTTTCTTTCTTTTGCATCTCTGTGCTGCGTATTTTACATATCTCTATAAAGCTATATCCATCGATTAAAGTTTTCTGTATTTCACTATCATGAGTTTCTTGTCATTTATGGTGCCCTTCTACAGGGACTCCTACAGCTTCAAAGATGCGCTACAATCAATACTAAGTAAAGGGTGGAATCATATGGTGAGAAGTTCTTCAACGAGATTGCTTTCAGATGTTACAACTTCGCTGAAGTTGAGATTTCACCCGCGGTCTACGCACAAGCAAGCAGGGTCCGCCCTTAGTGATCTTCAAGCAAGCATATATTCAATCGTTACGTTAATATCTGTAACAACCTGGGCATTTTAGAGGATAACTTTACCCATCAAGATTACGAGGACGATTCACAGATGCACACCGCAGAGTGGCCGTTATATCAAGGTCTGACTCGTGACCTATTTAACGAGAGGTTATTCACGTTCTTAACAAATGTCTTTTGGAAGGCAGAAACTCGATCCATCTGCAGAACAAAGCAGTCCTGCAGGGGATATCGTATCTGAGTGTTACTAAATGACATGCTTGAGCAATATATCCAAAGGAGGTTGGCATACCCTCAGGAAATTGTAGCACATTCTAGAAAAAACAAAAATTTTAGAATAGCCTAACCTAACCTGAATACCTGCAACGGAAGCACCTTTGTGACATTTGCACGGCAATGCGAAACACCGGAAAAGGAAAAAAAAAAAGATCTTGTAATATTGGCAAATGTTCACAATTTTCAGGGCAGTGTCCTCCACTCAAGAGGTTACGCTGTGTTACAGGAAGCCTAGCTATGTTCTACGAACGACGATACTATTGTCATATAGTGCGTACTTTTTTTCAAGGGAAGGCACGATCAACAGCAGCTTAAGGGAATTTTTTAGCAACTCGGGGAATTTTTATTTTATTTTATTAATAACCGTGGAGTATGTTTATGGTGGGTAGTAATCCCCTCTCTATAATTTTCAAAGGTTAACCAAATTATATCTTGTCAAACAGATTTTCTCATGTTTTTGAAACATTCATTCATTATTCCAAAGTAAAGTATTTTTTTTCCTTTTCAGTGAATTTCCGGTAAGACTACGCTTCTGCGATATCAATAAAGTCTTTGCGCTTCTACGATACCTTTACTTCTACTCTTGGTGCATTTCATCTCTAATTCGTGTATTGTACATCCGCCATAGCATAAGCTAACTATCTCCTACGCCTAAGGAACCGAACCACTTCCGTTTGTTTTATAGCAACAGTAATAATTAAATTTATAAAGAAGAATTTCATATGATTCTTCACGCGCAGTGAGGGCGACCCATGCAAGCACCTTGTCACCTGCCCAACGCGGAACTTGGCTGCCAGGATGTGGGCCTCGCCAACCGCTTGAGAGACATACTCACGTGTGTTCATGCGTTCTCTCGTGGTCCCCTCATTAAAGCCTTGACGTGAATGCTAATCTTGTCTCGGTTGGTGGCCTCAGATACTGACGTACAAAGTTCACAGGGTTTCATGAGCTCATCACAAAACACTATAAGGCATAAGTTCGCCTGCCATTATGGCCTTCAGCTTGCTGCATAACATGGCTGCCCTTAAACTGCAAAAAAAGACAGAATGGGGGGAAAACCGAACTAAATAATGTTATAGTTGTGCAGACGAAACTTAAAAGAGAGATGAGATATACCCACGGTTTTTCCTGGGATGGTATAAGACAGCAAGGAGGTAAGAATAGATTTGGACAAGTTTCAGAGCAGGAAATCCGAGTGGATGGTCCCTGTAACCTACATGAAAGATTTATTTTACTGAACAGAGATAATTGTTATCTAAAAACTCTTAAGCCACAATCAAGATAGTGAAGGAGCCAGCGAGGCATTCTATTCTAAAATATTAGAGTTACGATAACGAAGGCATTGTATCTAGAGAAATATACATATTGTGACATGGTGATAACCGTATGTGATGATGCTGAGGAAGCGCACAGTTTTGCCAGATATTCACTGAAAAGGGGGAGGAAAATACTTTGCAATTATGGAGCAGTGTTTCAAAACATAAGAAGATCGGTTTGATAACTTCTATACGCTGAGGTATCGGTTTAACAACTTACACACGTTGGTATCAGTTAAACGACTACGCCGCTGAGCATAAATTGGAGTCTGAAGTCTTAGCGCGTCATGATAATTTCGCCATGTTTTCAGGTATGATCATGGTCGAATGAAAACAGAAAATTACATATATATGATCCACCTCCTGGAAGAAAATGATTTAGTTATTGAATTTATTAAGCGGTTAGTGAGGACACACAAACAGATGAGAAGAAAAAGAATTTTTGAAGGATGAAAAGAATATAACCTGTTGAGAGGAGTGCACTAGAAGTGGATGTCGGTTAAGAAGCAGTTGAATGCTGCTGAGCGATACCAAGGGAAGGGTTGGTCTCGCTGAAGTTGAGAAAATACCTGAGGAATTCAGAATGATCAGCCACGGGTTTGTGTACACAGGCAGTCAATAACAGTTTATAAGTCGGCCGGAACAACATCCAGCAACAAGCATTTTTCACTGCTGAGATAATTTTCGTTGATATACTGTCCTGCCGTATGGGCCTAGTTTTCGTAATAAAGATATTCGTGTATCACTCTTAAGGCTCTGTCTTGTCAGGATTGTAAACAATAACTTGATCAATAATAGAGAAAGCCCCTTATGATTTCTCAACACACACATATATATATATATACATTTTCTGATTCGGTGGAATATTATTACGATAATTTTACTGAGCTTGTGTGGCAGAGTCGTCTAATTCCTTCCATTTGTTCTCCTTTCCTGCAGGCACAGCCCCGCTGACGATGCTGCTGCCCCTGATGGTGCGGCAGAAGGGCGTGTCTGCGCAGGTGGTGGGTGTGCTGTGGACGGTGCTGCCCGTGGTCGGGCTCATCACCAACAGCATCTCGGGCACCCTGGCCGACTACCTGAGGGCGCACCGCACCGTCTTCCTGGGGAGCATCACCGCGCTCACGATGGGCATCTCCTTTATATATTGGATCCCTGATATATCCCTGGCCAAGGTGACTCCTCACCCGACCCTGAATCTCACTGCGCTCGGGAATACGACCTCGGACCTGAACCTCGTTCCTCCGAACCTCACCGCTGAAGTATACTTCATCAAACACTCGCTGAAATCCTCTGGTTCGAATGACGACTACACATCCCTAATAGACCCGGAGATGATCGTGGAGGAGGGCCAAGCCCTACCCACCAACCCTAGGGTGTCGGCTGGACGGGAGGTCGCGTCCCAAGAGGGCGCCAGCCTCACTGACCTAGTGTACCACCCAGTGTTCTGGCTCATCTTCTTCTCCCTTATGATCGAACAGATGGGCATTAGTACGTGCGTCATGATCTCCGACGCCGTCTGCTTCCAGATCCTTGGTAAGAGCGTATGTGTGTGTGTGTGTTGGTAATAGTTATTCTTGTAAACACCTTCTCTTAAATTCTTTTTTTTTTTATCATTCTTTCTGAATTTTCTAAGCTGTCTGCTATCTCTTCTTGCACGGGTGGGGGAGGTTGGGTAGAATACCTCCCGTGGTTGTCTCAACTTTTCGATTTGAATCCACCAAGTCAAGAGTTGTGGAGAGGTCGGTGGGAATGACTGAAGTTGGTTACTCATAATGTTGCATGTTTTTGTTTGTTTATGTAGTCGATAACTAAGCTTGACTTTGTTATCTTGTGTTGAGGCGTTGATCAGATGTCGTATACCATATGACAGGCTCGGAGCGGCACAGGTATGGGCAGCAACGGCTGTGGGGAACCATCGGTATGGGTTTCATGGCCATCTTCTCTGGCGCCTTGGTGGATCTCTACTCCAGGGGCCTCCCGCAGAAGGATTACCTGCCCGCCATCATCATAAGCCTAGTTCTGATGTCGCTGGACTTCGGGGTCGTGGCTAGGCTGAAGATACCAAACACCAAGGAGAAGAGAATGAGACTGGGAGACGTGGGTAGCATTCTCGTCCATCCCGAAGTGCTTGTCTTTCTGGTTAGTGAACTGAACGTAACATTTTCCCCTAACATCAGCAACAATGATTAGGTTGCCCTTAACCGGTACTAACTTCTCGCCACTTTCCCTAACATCGACAGTAGTAATACAGGAAGTACTTTAACTGATAACTGATGCTAAAACTCTCGTCACTTTCCCTTATCATCAGCAATTGTCAATGGCTTGCATTTAACGGATGCTAAATTCTTGCCACTTTCCCTTAACATCAGTAGTAATTTAAATTACACTTAACCGTTGCTAAATTCTCGCCCACGAATATTTTCAGTCTGACAAAAGTCTCTGGGCGTAGGAACACTTATTTCACTCTGTTATTCCCATCCCGGATCCAAGGAAGTGACTACGCCGTGATATATATTTTACGGGCGACTGTTGGCTTGCAGCTGACGGTGTTCGTGATGGGGGTGTCACTAGGGCTGCTGTGGGTGTTCAAACTGATGCTGGTGGAGGACGTGGCCATGGCCTGGGACCCTCAGTTCTCAGCCCTCAAGCTCCTCCAGGGACTGGACATGGGCATCGAGAACTTCGGTGGGGAGGTGCCCTTCTTCTTCCTCTCAGGTGTGTTAAGACGAAGCAAGTTGGTTCAAAACTTCGGTTGGCAGGATAGAATGTTCTTGGATTTAATGACAGTCAATAACTAAATAGTTTCTCTGCCAGAATCCTTATCGTGCTCTATGCAGATTTCTACAGAGGGATTTAACTTGTCCAGAAAGGTTTTACTGGTACTTTGAAGTTAGAGATAGGCTATATATCGTGTCTTTAGAAAAATTTGCGCTGTGTAGCGACGTTAGTTAAATGGAATTTTATTAGTGCACTTATCATCCTTATCATTTTATGCACAGTTAAATGAAATTTGAATCACTGTGCATGACTTGATTATTTGGGCAGGAATGATCATTCAGCGCGTAGGACACACGTACGTGTTGGCAGCCTCGCTGGTTACCAATGCCCTGCGGTTGTGCCTCTACTCGGCCGTCACCAACCCCTGGTGGTTCTTGCCCATCGAATTCCTGAACGGCCCCAGTTACAGCCTCTTCCACACGGCCATGGCTTCCTACGCCAGCCACATCGCACCACCGGGAGCCCAGGCTACTCTGCAGAGCATCGTCAGGTCCTGCTTCTCCGCTGGTACGGTCGAATGAGATTTATGGCTCCGCGATCATGCAGTAAATGAGTGTAATTATCGGAAAGTCTCACCAATATGTCCCAATCACTCAGCCATAACTTGACTTTCATCATTTATAACTTGCACGTCTTTATAACATGATTTTAGGCTTTTTTTTTAAGTTGTAAAACTTTGAAATAGTCAGTAACGAAGTCATTATATGAAGTTGATTACCATGACCTAATAACTTATTTCATAACGACGGTATTAAATTTTGACCCCGACAGGAATGTCGACGGCCGGCTTCCTGGGCGGGACACTCTTCTACCAGTTGGGCGGCTCACGGACGTTCCTCGCTGTGGGCCTCTTCGACTTCGCCTACGGCATCGTCTTCGGCCTCCTCCATTTTCTCACTTGGAAGTACTCCAGCCGCAAAAGGATTCTAGGTAGGTGACCCATGTTGACTTTTCTGGTTTCGGGTCAGTAGTTTTATACTGGTGCCGTAGAGAAATCTTCCATTTCTTTTTTTTTTTACTCTTCTGGATGTGATTCAACCACATTTTGTAAGAATTTAAAAAATTTCGGAAAGTATATAACATGTGATACAAAAAGCCTGAAGACACTGATCATTTGCAAGCAAAAACGCTTGTTTATTTTGGTATTTCACATATGAATATCAAGTTAAGTGGATGGAAGGTTCATGTATTTGTTTTTTTCCAGGAGATACAGGATACATGGCGCCGAGCACCGCTTCCTCAGGCCACGACTCTACCGCTGACCAGCCCCCAGAACCAGCCAAGGAGCCTCTCTTCGAGAATGTGTAGATACCTCAAGACATCGATAATGTCTTTCGATATCTCTGTAAACCTCCCGGGAGGACTCGGCCTGTCATTAGTGGAGCGGGGAGAGTCCTAGGGGCGCTTAGCGTCTTCCGTAGGTTTTCTGAAGTCCGGTTCTGCCTTCCGTAGGTCTTCTGGGCTGTGTTTCGAAAGCCCGCATCTTGCTGGCACCCTAGCTGCTTATCCTCTCCTCGGGGACTGGTCGAGAGATGGGGTACCTGACGTTAAGTTAGGATGGACATACGTTTATATACTTTCCTCCTACCCCAGAAATCCCTTTTACCCTTAAAAGGCTCCTGCAGCACTCAGGAAGTCAGACGCGTCCAAAGGTCATGGGTGACCTTTCATTCGCCGTATAACTGAAAGCGGGAGGAACCCGGTCGCACTTATATAAATCACCCTTTGGGGAAATTTCATAAGGGTGATAGTGACCATAAACAGAATTGAGAAACTGTCTTAACGGCAGATGTGTTCATATGTGTATATACATTGTCCAGGTGCAACTACTGGTAAGGAATAGGAGTCTGGTGCTTCACCTGTGTCAAAGATCCAGAGGGCTTGAAATAATTGGATTAATCTCTTGGGACACGGGCGTACGACCCTAGAGCACGACGGTACGACCCCTTGGGTATCACGACGTGACCTTTGACCTACCTGACGGCAGATGTTTGGCACCGATGGTCTCACGGCCGAGGCAGAATCACTCACATAGACAAGGGTGTGTGCATACACACATAGGAGGAAAGACATGGTACATATGTACAAGGTTAAGAAGACGGGGCAACACAGAGTGTAAAACTCTCTCCCAGTACAACACAAATAGCAATCACACTCCAAGACCAGCTCAGAAAGCAACATATCTGTCTACTCCAGGCGAAAATATGTATCTGTTTAAAGTCACTCATCAGTAACCAAAAAAAAAGCACTTTCCATATGTCATTATACACAGGTGCCTATATCTGGTGTATTTGCATACTGGTTCCTTGCGCGTCCATGTAGTGTTTTTACGTTTGTTATGAATTTTAAAAACGGGATTGGTCCAGGACCACTTCACCTACCCGACAGAAGTGCCCATAGGTATTATGGTTATTATATTCATGGGTAATAACGTCACGTTCAATAAATTAAACAAACCTCTTTTCATTAATCGCAGTAAACATGCACAGCAGCAGAGCGCAAATGAAGAGGTTCTGTGAAGATACTGAGGATTTAATTTCATTTTCGAAAGTCACTTTTTAACCGCCCAACCCGGCCTGATGAGGGTCTGGCAAAATATTCCATGGGCTAGATTCAAAATGAACTTGGCAAACGTGCTCGTACTTTTCTTTAAATACGCTTTTCCACCATATACATGATAGAATGTTTGCCTTACATTGCGACGAGGGAACACTGATTCAAGCCTGCATCACACAATCTTTGAAAAATGAGCTGTGCAACATCTGCATCAGTACAGGTACGTTATCTTGCATGGTTAAGTAAAAAAAAAAAATCCTGTTCTGTGTATCATACAATCATACTCATGTGTCATATGTATATACATGTTTGCAATGGAATATTAGATACAAAACATTCACTTGGCAGAGCAAGTTCTCCAGCCATACACATAAACGATGTAACTACTTTGCAAAGGCCATGTTAAAAGTGGCCATTTATTTTTCTAAATAAATATTATTTACAGTCACAGTGTATTATTTGAGAAGCCTTTAAAAAAAGCGCGTACTCCCATCGAAGCAGGAATAGTTAGTTCATCACCATATTCTTTTTAAGTAGATTCTTTCGGGATTAGTCAACCTAAGTATCCCAAATATGGACTACTTTTACACAAGTATATTTTTTGAGAAAGTCTACCAGAGTAAAAGAAAAGTGGTCAATATTCGAGGTAAAATACAAGCAATTGTGAAAACAGTAATCCTAGCTTAGTCGCAAATGGGTACTCAGCAGCAAATGTTTGTGAAATAATAAGTTTACGACATGCATAAATTTGGGCTGGTTTCAAACTCTATTTACACATCTTGTATTACAACCAGCACTTTATTCACTCAGCACACAACTAACGATAACAGAACTACCATTTGGCCATTATAACTGGCACATATAACAGCTTCCTCACCACTTATCACTCTGTTCTTGAAATTATCATGTTATATGCCATTTCTGGTAGTGCAGTATATACAGGACATCTATATCAGCCATTTACGAAGAAAAACAGTGCATGACTTACCGGTATTAAGGAAAACTGCGAAAACAGAAGATAGGGAAGAATTTCTCTCTGACCCATGGTTGGCTTGCTAGGGTCATTAAGGCATTCAACGTATTTTAACATCCACCAGCCGGAATATATTTAACACCATCATCAGGAGTTCAGGTCGATTCTAAGACCACATACATCTCTCAATATGTATATTTTATGAAATTACAATTCTTGATTAGCGTTTCAAAAATATAATCCTTATTCTGACCCAAATCTCAGTGTTGATGACAGTATCATTTTAGCCTCTTAACATACCGGATTAACATAATACTTAAGAGTGATGGAGTTTACCGTACCCTGATTTTACGTGAGTGTCCTACATGTAAAACTCAGAGTAATCTCTAATTCGAAACAAAAAATTTAGTTTCGAGTTTGCCTTAAATACTGGAATATATTCACTTGGTACTGGAAGTGATCCCTTTCTTTCCTGATGGTCAACGAGGGAAGATATTCATTTCTAATCTTACAATTAGGGTAGAGGTGTATTCATATCTGGTCTAACAATTAGGAAAGGGAAGTGTCCAATTTCTAAATAAATTTTTGGGAATGAATGACTGCTTTAGATGTATATTATTATGTTCGCTGGCTATTTTACATAAGCCACTAATTTTGTGCGCCAGAAATTGTTTGCTGTCTGTGAAGGAGACTGGCTGGCAGTGTTTGCTGGCGTGACAACAAGGACAAACAACCACATGGTGGTCGAGCGTTGTGGTATGGAAATTTTATAGTAACTAAACTTTAAGTTGACTGCAGGACGATCTAAAGAAAGGTAGAAGTGTTTGAAGCTGTGCAAGGAATAATCTGCGTAAGACAATGGTGAGTAAATGATAATGAAAATTGTAGTGTGTGGCCATGAAATTAGAATGCCACATTGGTTTGTTTTCGTCAAGTGTGGAGAGAAAAAGATAAGTTGTTGAACAATTAATGACATTTAGTAAATTAAATAAACATAATTTAATGTTGAATGTTTAGTTTAAGGTCGGGGCATTTTCAGCTTTAGTGTCGACAAAGTTTGAACAAAATGGTTATTTTGCCGATAGATGTCTATATTGGTTAAAATGATGCTATGCAGACATTGTAATTACTTTATTTTTCAGGTTTTATATTCAGTATTGTTAAAATTACATATAAGCCACACGGTGCAATTAGCTTAGGGTATTCAGTAATTTTGTTTAGCATTGGTAATATAATTTGTTAAAACAAAAATAGACTTGGAGTGCTGGAGCATGATGGAAAGCATGTTATGTTGTTTTACCAGTTTATGTGCAG
>JAUUDW010002182.1:0-10411 GCA_032361385.1 Panulirus guttatus
GCACGTATGTATGTATATGTGTATATGAATTGATGGGTCTTTCTTCGTGTTTTTCCTGGCGCTGCCTCTCTGTCGCGGGAAAAAGCAATGAAGTATGATTTATGTGTAAATAATGTATATTCGCGTACATAGGCTGGATATATTTTCTCAACATTGTTTCATTAAATATAACTGCCAACTCAGTATTTTTGAGTTATATGCTAATGTTCGTAACTTATCTAACGATTTTCTTATACTGCGCAAATAGATTACCAATAAGCTGGCAAAAGTACTTAGTAGAGGTAGAAGCAAACTCAAGTAAAAACGAGCAACGTAACTCTTTTGAGGTAACACAACACAACACAACGAAACTGCTACACAAAACAACACAACAGAAAACATTACGCAACACTCCAAAACGTTTCTTGACTCTTGTCACATTCTCAAGTGTAAGGATAGTACGTCATGGTGTCACATTCTTAAGTGTAACGATGATACGGCATGGTCTAAGCTTATGTGCTGAAGCTCAAGATCAAAAGAAAAATTATTGACCAGTGAGAGATGAAGACAGTAGGCAGCCTGTCTGACCAGTGAAAGCTGACCAGTGAAAGCTGACCGCCTTGGGTCAGCAAGGCCTGCTGTTGTGTTCTCTTCCCGCTATCGCTGGAACAGGTCATATGTCGAGCGCTAGGTAACGCCAGAAGATCTGCTTCTTGAAGAGGGCCTCGAGTATCTGACGGCGTCTAGGGTGATGTGAAGTCACTAATATGGACGTTCCTTTCTCCAACATCTCTCTCATGAGGGTGGCATTGTTGCAGGATCTCGGATATGCTATCGGGCTTCCACTCTGTAAATGACACGAAAGACGTCGGAACAATTAAGTGGATATCATGCTTATATATGACGAATGGGACGTGCAGTCCTCTTGTGGTCACTGGAATTATTCATATAATATGACTCCTCTAGAAAGTCGCTGGTCTTGGTGCTGAGTTCTTTTCCAGCAAAATATGTGGTCTCTTCTTGCCTGGTCGTTGTTAGCAGGCCTCAGCTTTCTCTTGATTTTAACGTTAATCACACATTCATCCAATTTGTACGAAGTGAAAATGAAGGCCTTGTAGCAAAGACTCTTGGAGTAGGGGGTCACTGTTTGCTTTGCAGGCGTTAGGTTTGGAAGTTGTTTGTTGTGTAACGTTTGTGTGTTTCCCTCGGTAACACTTCTGCAGGTTCTTGCGAATATCCAGGACATGAATGACCTGGTCTAGCTTTAGATTGGCAGAAGTCCACGTCGAGCGATGCGATAGGGCTCTCCACACCTAAGCAATCATGTTGAAGTCCTGTAACCTCTAGGGGCACTCACTCTTGCCATTCAAAAGTATCCAGAATTGGTGGCTTTGACGTAAACGGTGTCGAAATGGTCGTCCTATTGCTTTAATGATATATGCAGGAAAGGGAGTGCTGTTTTCTATCGTGAAGTTGAGGCCCGACTTCTCCAGAAACCTCCTCCTCAACTCCTGCATACTCTCTAAGTCTCGAACTAGAACGAAGATATCGTCAGCATATTGACAATTAATTGGAAGTTTCTTGTTTTCCTCAAAAACCAGATCCTCCACCTTACCCATGTAGCAGTTTGCGGAGAACACTCCAAATGGGGAACCCATAGCGACGCCGTCCGTCGGAAGGTATATCCGTTAGCGGGGATACACGATCGGTGCCTCCTTGGAGTACTTCTGGAGGAAAGAATTAAGGGCCGACTACGGGATATTCAGTGTGAGTGTCGTTGTTTCAATGTACTTGATTCAGGATGAATTTGATAATCTGGTCCACTGGTACGGTTGCGAAGAGGGACTCCACATATCTAGGGAGGCGATCGTTTCCTCTGCAGTAGATGTCAAACTCAAGCGCAAGAAATCGATGGCAGACGGTAACTGTAGCGGCTAGGAACAAAGGGCATCAAAAGTTCTTTCAGCCACGCTGATTATAGGTCTAAGAGGGTTACTAGGTTTGTGAGTTTTTACATTCCCATACGCGTATCCCAAACTATAATATCAACACAGCCTTGCGAACTTAACTACCGCATTCTTTCTTATTCACTGCGCCTATGGCCACATGCACTTTCTTCTTGAGGTTCTGAATCGTGCTTTTTTTTGTGATCCTTTGGAACTTCTCTACATTGTTTACACTACTGTTCATCTAATGTCCAAATCATGATTGTTTAATTTGTTTATGGTTGGGTTTGCGAGGGAGGTATGTGCGAGAGACTTGCAGAGAGGTACGAGTATGTAGTCTGTAGGGAATAAGAGGACCTGGGAAGTGAGTCATTTGTTGTTTGTTGATGATACGTCACGGATGGCAGATTTTAGTTAGAAACTGGGAAGGTTGGTGACTGAGTTTGAAAGAGTGTGTGAAACAAAGCTGAGTGTAAAAGTGAATAAAAGCAAGGTTATTAGGTTTAGCAGGGTTGGGTGACAGGTTAGTTGGGGTGTTAGGTTGAAAGGAAAAGACTTGGAGGATGTAAGATGCCTTAGATACCTGGGGGTCGACGTGGCAGCGAATGGAACCATGGAAGAGTAAGTAAATCATGGGATGGATGAGAGTGTGAAATTGTCCACTCCTGGATTAGCTGATATATTCACGCCGGACGGCCGTTCTTTGATGCGTTTCTCATTACTGCGGTAGCAACCTCATGTCACACCATGTCTGATCAATTTTTATACTCTGAAAGTCTTAGTATATTTCAAATGAATACAAATGACCATTGGATCCTAAAGAGATTGCTTTTGATAATGAAAGAGAACATTAACTCATGAATTAGTGTGACGGGAGTAAAAAGAAGTACAGATTTTGCAAAACAGAAAACCTGGAAACTTTTTATTACGCAGGAGGTTGCAAGTAATGTCGTTGTGAGCCTGACGTGAAATATAAATCAAGTCAGTACTTAAATGCATATACAGCACTGATTTCAACTACTGCTGAAGTTGGTAAATCAATCCATAGGTTAACAATGCTTTTGAGGGAAAAGTACCTCGTCTCATTTGAGACAAAACGTTTGCCCACGAGTTTATATCCATTACTACGAGTGAAATTAGTCGAATAGATTCTTAAGCAACTCGATAGATTGAGATTATCGAATCCCTTTAATGATTCAATCACTTCTTTACCTATTTTCTAAGCGAAATTAATTCATTTATTGTATCTTTAGACTTAGCTTCGAAATCCGTATCAATGATTCCAAGAATTTTGTTGGGCCTCTTTACTGCTTCTGTATACTGCATACTTGGCTTTAGGTGACCAGAGATTACACCCAAGTCCTTTTCCTTCGGCTTGTCTTTTCATATCTACTACCAATATGTAAAGCTATGCATTCACAATATCAAGATTCAGTTGCCACTTGTAAACCCAGTCCACCAGCTTCTCTATGTTAGTTTGAAACTGCAGACGTTCAGTTTCTGTTATAGATTTATTTCCTAACTTAGTATCATCCGCGAATTTGGATATCTTGCAATGCAGCCCAGTTTCAATATCAGTAATATGCATAATGACTTTGTTATTTTCGAATGTTATTGAAACTCTAACGTTACGTTTTGTCCTTGAGAAGGTTTCTTATGAGAATCATATTCGTTGCTTTTAGTCACGTTGCGCGTTTTCGGAGGTCAGCTGAGTATGTGAGATGAGTGTTTAGCATACTTCATTCGTGCTAGACTATTTCCCCCACCCTCCTAAGTGTGTGAAGCTGGTGCTCAGTTTATTTCACTCATCTGGATCCCCCTCATCCCACCCCACACCGCCCGAGTAAGTGAGGTTGGTGCTCAGCTCATCTCCCTCCGTCATGGAAGGCCCCATCCCTTCCTCGCGAGAGGCGGATGCTCTGTCCACTTCAATCATACCGCAGGTACCCTATCTCAGCCACTGAGGTTGATGCTCATCCCACCTTTCTCGTCTCACAGATCCCCGACACCACAAACGCACAGTATCAATAAACTTATCTGAATCCTCTGAACGAAGCACTAAACCCTATGAAGGCGCAGAGGATATTCAAAAACCCTTTCCATTTATTCTCTCTCTCTCTCTCTCTCTCTCTCTCTCTCTCTCTCTCTCTCTCTCTCTCTCTCTCTCTCTCTCTCTTTTTATATATGTATATTACTCACTTCATCGATAACCCCTAAAGGTGGATGAACAGCTGGGGTGACTGTGGACCGGCTGCCGTAACCGGGATTCGAATGTTTGCGCTCGATCCTGGGCGGCCCGTGAACATGTATGAGAAAGAATGTGTGAATGAGATGAAAATGAGTTCTTTAGTTATTTGTAGACTTGACTCTTACGGGTAGAAAGGTTATGGGAAGAAGAGATTAAGGAAATGAGAGAATTCCACAGCTTTGCTGCTGAAGACAAGAAAGAGGCATCATAACGGTCAATCCCCGTGTGATTGGATTCCAGACAGGGAAACGAGGGAAGCAGCAGCCACTTGCATGCCCAGCACCAGGCCTGAGTAACTGGAACAGACGATGACCAGCTGACGGGAGCTGACGAAATTTGTAAACTCATTTTCACTGACCCTGGTGTATATATTGACGCCCGGCAGGATGGTGTTGGGTAATGTCACTGTCATGTCTACTGGACAAGCACGTCATTATCACTCAAATATTCAATCGATTCTTTGAATGACACGCCAAACGGTTTAGTATATGCAGTGTGCTTACATACTGAGTAGTGTGGTGAAGTATATGCAGTGTGGTGTAGCCTGGCTATTGGTATGTGTTGTGGCGAGGTGTATGTGGTAGACGGTAACAAAGATAGTGTGGTAGATGCTCTGTGGTAGCGGATGGTATGGCGTGGCTTGTGTTTCGTTATACAGTACTGGGTTCTGGTACAGTGTAGCGATGAGTAGTAATGTAAGAGATTATGTTGCTGGTTTACTGTGTGGTTTTGAATTATTACGGAGTGATGCGGAATATGAAGTGTGGTACTGTGGTGAGGAATATGAGATGTGGTATTCTGCTACGGTGCCTTATGGCGTAGTGTGATGTACTTTAGTGTGACTGAGTATGAGAGATGTGATTACTTGTGTCTAGTGTGATGTGGCGTAACGTGGATGTGGGATGCATGACGAGGTTATGTATGCTGCCGTGTGGTACGATATGTGATGTGGTGGTGGTACTGCTTAGTGTGGTATGTGGTGGAGAACAGTGTGTGACACTATACAGTGGTGGTGTAGCTACGAGTACTACTGGCTTGTGTGATGTTGGGTGGTGTGCTGAAGTACTGTGTCATTCGATATGGCGTAGCAGGGTGTAGTATAATGAATATCGTGGTTTAGTGTGGCAGGGGACAGTGTAATGTGGAGGAGTGTGATGTACTGTGGGAGTTACGAGTGTGGTATGGTATATTGTGGTGTGGTTAGATGTAGTGTAGTGTGGTAGATTTGCTTTGTTGTGTAGTACGTGATTGTGTGGCGTCGTGTCTGTGTGGAGAAGTATAGCAATCCATGTCGTAATATTCTGTGAAGTGGTTTAGTGTGGCAAAGGTTAGTTTAGTCAGCGTTGTGTGGTATAGTGGAGTGCAATCAAGTGTGGTGTGCTGGATCAGATTGTTTTTTGTTGTGGTAAAGTTTGATATGCTGTAGTGTCAATAAGGGCGGTATGGCGCGATCTGGTGTGATGTGGCGTGCTTTGGTATGGTATAGTGTGCTGTGTTGTCAGCGCAGCTTGGGTTTAGTGTGGTCAAGTATGGTGTGTTACAGGGTGGTATTGCGTATAATGGTGTTCTACAGTGCTGTCTGGTGTTGTAAGACGTAGCACAATCTGGTGTATTGTGATGTGGTTTGAGATGATATGGTGTGATGTCATTTGCTGGAAGATGATGAACCTGGATATAGTGCAGTGTGATGAAACGTAGTGTGGTGAGGCGATATGGTGTCCTGTCTCCATATGGTGAATTATGGTGCCGTGTGTGTGTGTGTGTGTGTGTGTGTAGCCCACAGAAATTATCATGCGCGATGCTTCCCAGATGGTTTTTATGGCATCCTTGTGCAACGTTAGTAATCCCGTCATGCAAATTTATTAGTCATTAAAAACTCTCATATAAAGGATTATGATACATGTATAGAACAATTTGCCTCAGCTCCCTCCCCTCATTATAGACAACACATGGGGGGTCACTTAGATTTAATATTTTCACTTACTAGTGTACCGTTGGTGCCGGATTAAGTGGGTAATCATCGTAACGTGACAAAACGTCATACTGGAGTCCCCGTTAAGACGGCCATAATAAAGTGAGAGTTATCGTACGTATCATTGGTCAGTATCATACCAGAGAGCCAATCATCGCGCACACCAGTCTCCAACATGATATTACGTCATAAACCCTCACGTAAACTACGGGGAGAGGAGAATTAACTCATTTTTAATGCACCGTCGCACGTTTTCGTCCCTGGCGTGATACTAACGTCAGGATCTTCCCTATAAACCAGACAATTCGGATCACTTCTGTGGATGTCTGCTTGCTGGTCATGGCTCGTTAGGTTGTAGATGGAGACGTCCCCATTACCACTCAGCACCATCTTATCTATCACCATCAATATCCGTCGTCATCATTACTATCATCAAAACTGCTCGTCTTAACCAGTCCCCATCATTATCACTATCACTTGTCTTCGACCATCATCACTATTGCTATCGTTAATCCAAAATATTCAGACCACACAGTGCCACAAAACAACCACACTATACCATTCTACCCCTCATCCTTCTAAATATCACCACACTACCGTCATACACCACACAGGAAAACACCATACCGCCATTGAAAACCACATTGCATGACATGTATCGCATTGTAACACATTATACCCATACCCACCACACACCCTACCACACCAAACCACACCATAACCTAGCCATCTATCACCCAAAATAATTTGCACAACATAATGAATTAGCAGCAATTGCGGCAAAAATCACCCAAAAATCAATACAAGATTGACTCCCAGTCCACAACGCTGCACCAAATTGCATCTATTGCACCATAATCTGAAACACCAATCCTCAAAATATTGCCTATACCTCCTCAAAATGCACTTCACCACACCAGAGTGAACCAGATCACACATACCACACCATAATGCAGCCACTACACCACAGGGCAGTCCACTATACATAGATGACCACACTGTACTCCGCCACAACATACTTTACCACATCGCACACTGCAGAACCTCATATACATACAACACCATACCACACTGCACAGCCCCACGCATACTGCAAAGCAACTCACTGCAACCCACCACGCGACAATACACTACACCCACGTCAACGTTCTACACCTTGAGCAGCTCCACCCATAACTCCAGCAGGAGAGTCCTCAGGAGAGCTATAAGGCCTCGGGAGGTGTGGTGGACAACCAAACAGTAATTAGTAAGGGGAGTGTGTGTGTTGGCTGGACAGTTTGTGTGTGTGTGTGTGTGTACATCAGGAGCAGAGCCTGCCGGGGAGGACGATCCTACTGGCTGGCCATCCTGTGATGTATGGAGTTACAGACACGCCTGTGGGAGATGCCTCGACTGGGGCTATGTTTTGTAGCTCTGTCGTGCGGTTGCTAGGCGTGTCTGGTCTAGTCTGGTCTCTCTCTCTCTCTCTCTCTCTCTCTCTCTCTCTCTCTCTCTCTCTCTCTCTCTCTCTCTCTTTCTCATCATAACGCAATGGTACATCACGCTAACAACCACTGGTCTCTCCTTGGCCATGCTGTAGCATCATGACAACATTGATTAACCCGTGTCACTTGCTTCGAGAGAGTAAGTAGGAATTATTGTGTCATTCTTCAATATCGGGAATGATATAGGTATGGTAAGTCGACAGGTTGAAGCTCAAATTTACCTTTACCATCGTCTTTATAACAAAAAGTGAAGGGTCGCGTGTCGTTGGTGATCGGATGCATGACAAATTCATCATCACTCTACCTCATGATTTTCCAATGAAAATATTTTCAGGCATTTTAATCCTACAAGGTATTTTTTCTGCCTGTTTTCCGTCCGGCGTGTTGCCGGAGGGAGTGGTGAGTGTGGAGAGGGAGCCTTTGCTTTGCTATCCTTTTCTTATGCTGCTTTCAAGGGGGCTTTCTATGTCTGTTTTTTTCAGTTTTTTTCCAGTAGCGTTAAGGCCAGACCACCTCGCTTGGACCTTGTGTCTGTGCATCTCTCTCTCTCTCTCTCTCTCTCTCTCTCTCTCTCTCTCTCTCTCTCTCTCTCTCTCTCTCTCTCCCCCCTCAACCTTACCACTGCTATCTCAAGCCTATTCCCTAAAAGTACTCTGGCTCTCAGGTGCTCTCAGAGCTGCTGCTCTCCGGTGGATCTGGGGTTAAGTCAGAAGGCTTGCTTGTAGTGCATTAGATTTAATCTTAATCCGAGCTTTGCACTGCAAGCTGCTTGTACGCATGAGCATGCATATGCAATGCGTACATGTACACTCACATCTGTATATGCTGGTTCAATGTAATTACGTGTGTGTACAGAGCTAATACAAAGTTTAATCCTTGGCTTACACTTATAGTTGATGGGTACTGTCATATCCCTTCCCTGACATAATAGGGAAATCATATTCATATACGATCTCTCATGGCAGAGTCCTCCTAACACCATATCTAGCCTCTCGTATTGCATGTAGTACCATAGGTCAGATCAGATCTTCAAACATACCCGTTTTTGCCCTCCCAGGTAACGATCTCTCTTTCCACACATTCGTCAGCCCTCCCAGAACCTTCGCCCCCTCACCCACCATACGTCTCATTTCCGCTTCCATGGTTCCATTCGCAGCCACGTCCACTCCAGATTTTCTCCGTTCAAACTGACACCCCAACTAATCTATTTCTCATTCCTGTTAAACCTACTAAACTTTCTTTTATTTGCATTTATTCTCATTCTCATGATTTTTATCCATGGCATCACTGACCATATCTCTATTAATCCTTAAACATACTTGAGCCATGAAAAAAAGACATTTAAAAGTAGTCTTCGAGTAGTACTGAGGTACTATAAATGATGACAGTAGAAAAAGATGTCTGAAAATTAATTGAATACATGTACGTAATGAGCGCAGTCATACTGGGAGATTAGAGCAAAGTCTTTCCTAATTATAATTTAGTCTTAGGGTTAAAGAAAAAGCAATGCGGCAAATGAGGACGCTTTCTGTTAAATCTTTATTCGATGTAGATGATATCACTTTCCGACTCCATATCCCACTTCAGTAGCACAATATTAAGTCCCCCTTACTATATTTCCATTTGTTGTAGACCACAAGGCTTTCCTGTCACTGTTTCTGCCTCTGATGAAGTATGACATCTCCCTTTAATTCCCTCTCGGCCTGTGTTAGCGTATTGCGACCACAACCTACTGTGTTATATGCGAGTGACCATCCAGACTCGTTTTCATGCCTTGAGCACCCACACCATGGTGAGATCGTCACACACCCTTGTGTCATGGTACGAGTAGCTACCATCATGTGTCATGGTACGAGTAGTACCCACCTAGCCATCCTGTGCGACAGTACGAGTACCAACCATCCTGAGTACCAATCGTATTGAGTAATAGTTTAATAGTTTTGAAACTTACTCAGTGACAGTATGAAAGAAAATACTCAGTGGCAGTCTAGAAACCTTGCTCAGTAACAGTTTAAAAACCGTACTAAGTGACAGTTTGAAAACCGTACTCAGTGAGTTCAAAAACCCTACTCAGTTAAAGTTTAAAAAAACTTGTTCAGTGACCGTTAAAAATCTTTACTCATTGAACTGTACCCAGCGGTAGTTGAAACCACGTACTCAAGTTTCGGTTCAGAAACCGTACTCAGAAAAGTAAGAGAGGACGAATCTGAAGCGACAAGAACAGCGGTTGTTGTGCCACGCTGGCTGACCCATCACTCTGAAATCTGTCATACAAAAAATGTGCATGGAGGAAGTAACAAGATCAGGAGACTGTAAACTACTCTCTCTTTAAATTAGATCAAGTCTAGGCTTCATATACCACTAACAGTCTTCCCTCTACGGGAATATCAACCATGTGAGCTGTAAACTCAGTAGGAAGGTGTATTAGACACAAACTAGATCACTCTAAAGATTATTAGAGGGAGAAAAATAGAAGTTTTTTTTCGCAAAAAGTTTTCACAAACTTTTTGATGAATGGCATAGCAGCATCCTACTGTTAGTGGGCTTTTGTGCCACTTTTTGGAAAGTTTGTCTAAACTTCTTTTTTAGTGGTAAGACTACGGACTTCCGTGGTGTAGCGGTTAGCGTTCCCGACTGTGACGCATTTACGGGCCGCCCAGGGTCGAGCGAATAGTTTCGGATCCTGGTTGCGGCAGTCGTTCCAAAGTCAACCCAGCTGTACATCCACCCTTGGTGGTTGGTCGATAGAATAAGAACCTGGCTCAGGCTAGGGTTTATATAT
>JAUUDW010002203.1:0-10410 GCA_032361385.1 Panulirus guttatus
TGTATGTATGATGTATGTATGAATGTATTGGGAGTAGCAGGAGTGAACATTTAAGCTACAGTGTCCCCACATAAAAAACAATAACTAGGAGCCCTTTGAAGTCCATTCAGTAAAAAGAGATTCAAAGCTCTTTTGAATGACGTACTATGAGTAAGAGAAAGGACAGGATAAAAGATGACAGAAATATGGTTACCCAGACCAGCTTGCTAGCTCAGCAATTTCCTACTACTGATACCTACAAATCTATAATTATTTCAGCAGTCTCCATCTCTTACCAAAATTCTCATCTTCAAGAAGTTTGTAAAATGGGTAAGAAATAGCAACAAGGCAATAACAGAGACAGTGTTCATGAAATCAGGGTTTTTAATCAACATGCATCCTTCTCTGTACATTATACCTGGGTTCTATCTGTTTCATCAAGACTGCCTGAACTGAACTAAAGTCTGTTATACAATAGTTTTAACATGAAATAATTCAAACATACTAAAATGATCTCACCTCATCAATTTCTAACACGAAAAAATTACCTCTGCAAAGCTATTCTCCCCTTTCAAACTTAAACTTATTCAAGAACATGCAAATGGTTTCAACAAAACTATTCTCCATCAAAAACATTCTAAAATATTTCATGAACTCAACTGATTGCATCTTAAACTAAGTCAAACATCTAAATTATCTAAACTATCCTTTATTCTAATCATTATCATACAGTAATTTCTGGCAAAATTTTTTCTGCTGTAAAATGGTCTTAGTACATTTAAACACAATCAGCTGAACTCAGTTTAAATCAGATACATCTTCCACTCTCTTAGTTTCCTTGGAAAAAGACGTACCTGTACTGCCAACAGGTCTAATGCTGTATTCATTTAAGGTAAAGCCTTGCTCCAAAGCATGTGCTCTCATAGCCTTGTTGAACATGTCTGAACCAGTAAAATAGAGAACTCCACAAAAGTACTGGTCATGAAACAACAGTCGAATGTCCAGACGACGATGAGGCAGGCTCTCCTCCAAACGACATACACCCTATGATGAAAGTAGTAAAGGAAATCATTTAGGGTGTGCATGATGTCAAAGACTATGATAAAGGGAACTAAGTTCATTCTTTAATTAAGAGACCTAATATGCTTTATAAACTTTCTCTATTCATATCATTTCATACTCAATAATAAAGAAATCACAATTAGAAGACCTCTCCACTCTGAGATCTCTAGTTAATCATACTGTAATCTCTTGCCTGGGTAAGTTAAAACCGATCAAAAAAATGACAGGGTGAGGTTGTGGACAGAGTGATGGTTGGTAAATGGGTAACAGCCTGTTTCATAACATGTAACCTCACTGTAAGAATAAGTGGCAACCTATAAAAATGAGTGATGAGATGGGTACTATGATATCTTTGTTTTGCCAAAAATTCTAACTCCATTCATAGCGAGGGTGAGGGATGAGCAAGGAACTTAAAACGAAATTGTCACACCTCTGCGTAATGTTCCCTTAATTCAGACTGTAAAGTGTACATAACATCCACTTTACAACTAAAATGTTCTTTCCCAATAAACAAAAGGAAGGCCAAATAGGGAATGTATGGTACTGTACAAAGCCAAAAGGCACCAAAGATTCCCATGCACCAACCCACACTAGTAACCCATCAATCAAGAAACTGTGTTCCCTCTTAATGATGAGCACAACTTCATAGTCCTGAGAAAAATAGAGCACAGGAGTAAACTTTCACTATTTGGAGCTCACTGACAGCAGAAGGAAGACAAACTGTACACTGAAAAGGCCAAACAAGTCATGAAATTCTAACAGGACTGAACATGACCAAAAACAGATCATTTTGTGTTAATAAACTGGCAATAAACTGGCCGCTGTGGGCACTCTTTCTAATAAATATACCCATTTATCTCTATCATAATTTGCTGCAGAGAGGTTTCTAGTGCCAGCTCCGGGCCATCAATGGACCCAGGGCTCTAAGGCAGTGAACCTCAACCCCAAAGTGCCTGTTACTCCATTCTAATTGTCAAGAAGAGAAGATACCAAGAAACAAGTAAGTAATCTATTTCCAGAGATGTAAACAAACCATGAATTTTGTGTCCCCCAAGGAGAGTGTATCCGTCACCAAGCCATTATCTTCCAATGTACTGACAACTTTGCTTAGCAGGGCAGGACTTTTTTTGCCTGATTCGGTTGTGTGAGACGGATGTGTCAGCAGAGCATCTACATCTCCACTGGTTTTAGCTCCACGCCTGTAAAAATTAATAAAGATAAAATTTCTATCAGTTCATATCAACTACTAATCTAATCAAGAACTAAAGAAAGTTTACATAATGTGCCATTACAATAATTTCTACATTTCTGAATAACAAATTACAACAATAAGGTATTTACACCTTGTGAGTACAAATAGGAACTTATGCTTAACTATTTGCCCCTGCTGCTTTCCTAAGACCTGAAAATACAGCATTTCAAATCTGATATAGTCATTAAACAGAAAAGGTAAACTCATCATGTGTTAAAAATAATAAAATGAGCTGTACTTTCAAAAAAGGTTTTAATGCTGCTATAAGGTTTCTGATAACAAAACTCAACCTAAAGCACTTATCTGTTATGTCAGAATATGAGATGCAGGATGACAAAAAACTACAGATTATTTTGCTTGAAAGATATGTATATAAATTTAGTGCTCCTGAACTCTCCTGTAAGCAGTTTCATCATGGAAAAAACTTAAATGAGAATGATTTGCTGTTAATGGATGGAAAAGAATAAAGACTTGTTGAGGACCTTCTTGCTCCAGAGAAGCATGCTCCTGCATGGAGTGCAGCCTCAAAGCAGCAGGGGCCCCATATAAGAGGTTCTGGGGTTGCATAATATAATAGCAGTACAAACTAGAAATGAAGAATGTGGAGCACATTATCATCAAAACAAAGTGAGCAACTGTTGTGAGATATATAATAAACTTACATGGTTGTGAAGAATAAAAACAGAATCACAGTTAAAAGAGCAAATAAATGGAACAGAAACTACACCAGAAGAAGATAACTTTATATCCAAGAGTTGATAAAACACATGGCTTAGTCTTATTAAGACCTAAGCTTTAAAAAAAAAAAAATCTGCACACAGCAAATTATGAAAAACAGGATAGAAGTAATGAAGACAGGAACTGTATGACTATGTTAGAAAGAGACATGAAAGAGAAAAGATTGAAGAAGACTCAGTTCACAGCAAAATATATGCACATCAAAGTAATTAAAGAAAGTGATTCATTAGAATCAGACCACTATGAATGTTAATCAACAAATGAGCAAAGTGCACCAAATGAAAAGATACGCAAATAATCAAAATAGATCAAACAGACGGGAAAGTTAAAATCTACTGTGAATATAAAAGATATTTATTACTATTACCTATAGCTGCCACAGATGGTAACTAAGTAGTCTGGGTCAAGACTGGTGATATGTTTATTTAGTTGCTCCTCAATCTTTTCAACTTCTTCCCTTGGAATCCTCATCTCAAATTCTTCAAAATGCCTAATGAAAAAAGTATGAACATGTATAAGATGATAATAGCAAAAGAAACACACACTAGAATGACCTGACAAACACAAAAACAACTGCACTTATACCCTAGATTTAAACACCACTCCACTGCAGATACACCAATCTGAAACAACATTCCCAAGACTTGCATAAGTTGTCCTTTCCTGTCTGTGTTCTGAACACCACCCATCTGTCCACTGCAACATACAATGATTCAACACATTACAAGACTCCTCACACTCAGGATAAAACTTCCACATTAAACACACTTAACAATTACTCTTCAACTGTCCTGCAATAACTCCATAAAGACACATACACATATCATCACACATCTTGACTTGCAGTCCCACCAGCCCACAGGTTGTGGCCAGTTTCCTGAGCACTGTTAAAACCCCATACCGAGGCCACATTCACTCACATCCATTCTCTAGCTGTCATGTTTAATGCACCAAAACCACAGCCCCTTACCCACAACCAGGTCACACATACCTTTCCATGGTTTCTCCCAGAGACTTCATATGCCCGGGTTCAGTCCAATGACAGTGTGTTCCCCCCACTCCCCATGGAACACACAGCCCCAATTCAATCTATCCCCTGCACATCTTTTTCCCTCATGCATGTTCAGGCCCTAACCACCTAAGTTATTTTTCAGTCCATCCTTCCATCCCTAATTCTCCTTCTCTACTCCGTTTCTGACACATATCCTTTTTTGTCAACCTCTCATCCCCTTAAGCTCTCTCAACCACACCTCTCTGTTACCCTTTTATTACTTAATCAAAGTATCTCACACCAAATATTTTCCTTGAACATTTCATATCCAACACATCCATACTTCTCTGCAAATACTCATCTATAGCCCATGCCTCCTGTCCATGCAGTACCACTGGGGGCTACTATACTCTCAAACTCCAATTTTTGCCCTCTGAAATACTGACCTCTCCACACATTTTCCAATGCTCACACATCACACAACCTTTGACCCCTCACCCAACATATGACTCACTTCCAATCCCATCATTCCATTTGCTGCCATGTCCACTTCCAAGTAGTTAAAACCACTTCATTTCCTCCAAAGTTTCTTCATTCAAACACACACCTTAACTGACCCATCTCTCTACTCTACTAAATCTAATAACCTTGCTTTTATTCACATTTACTCTCAACTTTCTCTTTTCATACACACTTCCAAACTCAGTCACCAACTTCTGCCTCTCTCACTCGAATCTACCACCAGTGCTGTACCAGTAGACAACTGATTCACTTCCCATGCCCCCTTATCCCCTACGTACTGCATAATCACCTCTCTCTCTCTCTCTCTCTCTCTCTGTCTCCAAGACCCATGTATTTACCTCCCTTAACATCCCATCCATAGACAAATTAAAGGGCCATTGGTGACATCACACACCCCTGCCACAGACCAACCTTCACCTGGAACCACTCACTCTCCTCTCCTCCTACTCACACACATGCCTTACACCATTGGTAAAACACTTCTCTCTGCTTCTAGCAGCTTTCCTTCAATACAGTGTATTCATAAGACCTTCCACTAGGCAACTCTATTAACTCTATCATATGCTTTCTCCAGATCCATAAATGCCAAATACAAATCCTGATCCTCGCATCCTCTACCACTTCTAAAGCCAAATTGTTCGTCCCCAGTCTTAGTACATAACTTCAACATTTTAATCACCACACTCCTATACAACATACCAGGTACACTCAAGAAACTTATACCTCTACAGTATCTCAACCCAAATCCTGGTGCATTAATTATGAATCCTAGCCTATGCCACATGCCCCTTTACCGTTTAAGCTTACTTTAATCCAATGATCTGGTGATGATTGAGTTTCTTCTCATTTTTACGTAAGTCCTCTATTGTTAAGATACCTTCATCTACCAACTCCCTTGCTTTGGCAGGCCCAATGCCTGATATCCGGGTCATCAAGTTGATGGCAGCATTTTCATCATCACCACGAATCTGCAAGTTGTATTCTATCATGTATGTATAATGAAAATAATCAAAGGAGTATTTGCTAACACTAAGCAATAAGGCAGTGCAATCTCTTTAAAGAACATCACAGATGCGTTCTGTGACATGAGAAATGGGAAATACTACGGAAAACAGCACAGTGAGAAAGGGAACAGTAATGTTAATCAGGTGGAAATACAGTGGTATAAGAGATCATTACAAGAAGATACTTAAGAAAAACATATTATCTGGTAAGTGAAATATAGAGAAGGGAAAATAAGAAACTTGCTAAGTATCCAACCCAATGAAACTTTGTTGACTATCTAAATTAAATGTATAAAGGGGATTTTGCTAACCAGAGGGTGTTTCCCTGGGATCCTTTCAAGCATTCTTTTTGACAGCACACAGTAATATTTCTCTCAGTCTTAGACATGAAGAGACTTTTCTTACTGTTAACTTTAGCTGGCAAATTACATTTACTGAAACAATATGAACTTGCTTCAATGCAGAAAAGTATTATTTCTCAGGACTGTCCTGAGGTACCTGGTTTAAATGGAAGTATGTATTTGCAGGTGAATAGGTAGAATTAAGAGATGGGTAACACATGTAATATTCTCCCCTTTATGGCCAAACAAAATCATAAACAGCTTTAACATAAAAGCTCAAAGTAGAAAACGCTGAAAGGCATTTCCAAACATGAGTAAGATGATTATCAGTCTTGCCCTACACACTGAAATTCACACAAAAATTCCTGTCATATTATCACCACCAGTATACACTATCCAAAAGATTTATGGCAAATACACTGCTACACCAAGTCTGCCATGTCAAACAAAAGGAATATCCAGGAGGACAGTTCCTTAAGAGAAGTCCTCCTTACAATCCTGGGAACAGAGAGCCTTCCTCTGTCAAAACACTAACACTGGAAGAGGATTAGCCACCCATATGAATACTCACATGTAAGTGTAGGTGCAAGAGTGGGATAGGAAAGCATTTCTTCAACTAAATGCTGACCTATGCAAATAGCTACTGAAGCAGCAACTTATCTTTTAACACTGGCAAGAGATATCTGATATTATGACAGGAGCCTTGTGGTTTGGCAGATTAGATTGGGTTAGCAAGCACTTAAACTGAGCAAACAACAAAACTGAAACATTCCTAAATGATGCCAAATAACAAACCAAAGCAGGACATTAAATATCAAGAAGTAAGAAACAAAACAGAAAGCATGCTTACCTGCATAGTAGGTCACTGGGAAAAATATCTTAATATGAGTGTGTAAAGCTGGCATTGCTAGTAAGGTGTAGCAGGCAAGGATAAATTCTTTGAGAACCAAAAAATGTTATACATATATATAACGTGAAAATAAAACAAATCAGTGTGCTGAAACGGCAGTGGTATAAAGACATTAAACAAAACAGAAGTATGATGAAAAAATGTAAAATAACACCAACACAATGCAATGACAATGCAACATGTGTGGGATCAAGTTGCTGTGAGAAAATATGCTTGCAGTTTATCATGAGGTCTATTTTTTGAGCTATTTACGAAAGGCTACAAATGGTTGACCCTGTACAAAGAGGTTAGATATCATAAACAGATAAATGAAAAGGTTGCATTGTTCCACTCAAGTAAAAGATAAATAAAAATATTTACCTTCTCAATTTTCTGCATCTTCCCTGTTTTGAGGAACTCTTCAATTTTATCACCTATCTTGCTACCAACACCCTTCAGCTTCTTTGCTTCACTTCCACTCTCAATGCGAGTGGACTGTTGTGCCAAAACCGCAGCAGCATTGCGGTAGGCATTGTATTTGTGGATGTTACGATTAACATTTCGCTCATATTCTGCAATTTCTGAGGGATAACAATTGTGTAAATGTCACAAAAGGCAATATTTTAGGTGTAGTCCAACTGCTTCTAATTCTAACTGTTCACGTGTTTTCATCTTCATACCCTAACATAATCTCTTCTACTGTATGCCCAAACACATCCATAAGCTTAAATATTTTGGCATTCATAGGAAACCAGTGAAGTGGTCTGACAACAAACTCAGAAACCAGAATTAATCCATTTCTCTTAGTAATGTTTCCTTAATATCTATGCGACTACTTACGGAGTGCCCTAGGAATTCCAACATTTTTACTACAGTGTACTTTTTTGTAATGAATCACATACATACTTATTAGAATGTATGAGTGTATGTGTGCAAAGCCTCTGAGAGAGGGGTGCAGGGCGTACATTGCATTCGGGCCCGGGGTCCAAAAAGGGGCCCGGGAATTTCCTGAGATCTCAGAAAATGCATAAAATCAACAGAACACTACATTCCATCCCTCTCTCATCTTCCATACCCTTTTTGGCCTTACAGCTCATGGTATAAAGCTGTAGTGGGTATAAACAGGATGACTAATATAGAAGGGAAGGGGGCCCGAAAGAAACTTTGCACCCTCTGATAAAATTCCTTTCGGAGGCCCTGTGTGTGTGTGTGTGTGTGATGAAGTACCAAAAGCTATATCTAATCATCAGTTATGATGTATGTTTCTAAGATAATCTCGAAAAAAAAGGGGAAGTTTTCATAACAGTGAACAAGTGTAAAGCCAAATATAGAGGAAAGCCTTTCAACCCCATGTTACGTTCTCTATATATATGGTTACCTTCATTCTATCTTATCTGTCCAAGCAGTAGACTACATAAATGTTGGTATATCTTTACCATCTTTTAGGCTACTAGGTGAGATTAAGTGAGATATTTGGTAGATTTTTATTTACAAGTGTTTTACCTACTTTTACATTAATTATCCCCTTTTTTTTTGATAGAAATAACCTCAACTGCTACTGCATTATATAATGTTGTTCTTTGAGATATGATATACCAGATCATTCTGTACTTCAGTTGTGGTCCCTAAACTCTACACATCATTATGGACCAAAATCACTCAGTATCCAAAGTTGATAGAAATGTGGAGCTAAGCTAGACTTTACTTGCAGCATAGTGCTTCAGATTATCACTGTAGCTTTCATTCTGTTTTGTAAACACTGTATTACCATTGATGTGGTAGACTGTACAGTGGGTAACATGCTGTCCATGAATAAATTGATGAATAAACGGATAAATTTATAGGATATAAGCAGCCATTTGGCTAAAAATACACAGATGAGGGGGCATAATAGTGACTAGTTAACTAATCACGAAACAGCTTAAGGAATGTTGGGCTGAATATTATCTCATTTTGGATAAGTACATGGGTGAGGTATAGCTAAACAAGGGTTTCCAAAATATTGAATCTGTTTACCCCATCACAGACTGACTTACCGAGCCTTCATCAACCCCCAATCACATACTTAGCGGATAGAGGAGAAAGACTACTTTCCATGTATTCCACCACATGTCGCAGAAGGCGACTAATGGGGATGGGAGCGGGGGGCAGGAAACCTTCCCCTTCTTGTATTTCAATTTCTAAAGGGGGAAACAGAAGAAGGATTCAAGTGGGGAGTGCTCATCCTCCTCAAAGGCTCACATTGGGGTGTCTGAATGTGTGTGGATGTTGCCAAGATGAGAAGAAAGGAGAAATAGGTAGTATGTTTGAGGAAAGAAACCGGGATGTTCTGGCTCAGAGTGAAACAAAGCCCAAGGGTAAAGGGGAAGAACGGTTTAGAAATGGGAGTGAAGTCAGGGGTTGGTGAGAGGACGAGCTGAGGATGGAGTAACACTACTCCTGAAGCGGGAGTTGTAGGAGTGTGTGATAAAGTGTAAGGAAGTAAATTCCAGATTGATGTAGGTAAAACTGAAAGTGGATGATGAGAGATGGGTGATTATAGGTGCTTATGCATCTGGTCATGAGAAGAAAGATCTTGAGAGACAAGTGTTTTGGGAGCAGCTGAGTGAGTGTATCAGCAGTTTTGGTGTATGAGACTGGGTATTAGTGATGGATGATGTGAATGCAAAGGTGAGTAATGTGGCAGTTGAGGGTATAATTGGAGAACATGGGGTATTCAGTGTTGTGAATGGACATGGTGAAGAGCTCATGGATTTATGTGCTGAAAAAAGACTAGTGATTGGGAATACCTGGTTTAAATAGAGAGAGATTCACAAGTATACATATTTGAGTAGGAGAGATGATCAGTGGGCATTATTAGATTACATATTAATGGATAGGCATGTAAAAGAGAGACTTTTACATGTAAATGTGCTGAGAGGGGCAGCTGGTGGGATGTCTGATCACTATTTTCTGGAGGCAAGAGTGAAGATTTGTAGAGGTTTTTAAAAAAGAAGAGAGAATGTTAGGGAGAAGAGAGTGGTGAGAGAAAGTGAGCTTCGAAAGGAGACTTGTGTGAAGAAATATCAGGAGAGACGGAGTGTAGAATAGAAAAAGGTGAGAGCAAATGAAGTGAGGGGAGTGGGTGAGGAATGAGATGTATTTAGAGAAGCAGTGATGGCATGTGCAAGAGATGCAGTGGCATGAGAAAGGTGGGAGATGGGCAGATTATGAAGGGTAGTGAGTGGTGGAATGAAGAAGTAAAATTGTTAGTGAAAGAGAAAAGAGAGGCGTTTGGACAATACTTACATGGAAGGAGTGCAAATGACTTGGAGATGTATAAGAGAAAGTGGCAGGAGGTCAAGAGGAAGGTGCAAAGGATTAAAAGGAGGGCAAATGAGCATTTGGGTGAGAGAGTATCATTAAACTATAGAGAGAATAAAAAGGTGTTTTGCATGGAAGTAAATGATATGCATAAGACAAGTGAAAAATGGGAACATCAGTGAAGGGGGCAAGGGCAAGTGATAACAGGTAGTGATGGAGTAAGGAGGAGATGGAGTGAGTATTTTAATGGATTATTGAATGTATTTGGTGATAGAGTGGTAGATGTAGGGTGTATTGGTCGGGGTGGTGTGCGAAGTGAGAGAGTCAGG
>JAUUDW010002214.1:0-10410 GCA_032361385.1 Panulirus guttatus
CAAATATACAATGAATGTATAGTAAGAGGTTAAACCTAGTACAGTGAATGAAGTTATGCATTTGGAAAAGGCAGGAAAAGATGGAAAGCTACAAAAATGGGAAAGCTGCAGGCATTTAGACATTCAAGTGCACTCTACATATGGCTGATGGAAAGAAAGCTGATGTACAAAGACCAACGAAATGTAAGCATACTGCAGTGTCTCAAAAGAAGATTAACGAAGGTAAACATATGAGCCATCACGATTGGTATGGTCTACTCTGAGGAGGCACAATGCACAGTGCTATTTGTTGAATTGACATGAAGTGAGTGAGGACAGAGGGAAGTATAAAGAAGGAAAATAGCAGTTGTATAGTCTTATTCATACTTAAATGTCCTTCCTGTATTTACTACATATGACGTACCAAACCAGTCAACCATCAACAAACAAGGCCGTAGACTAATCCATGGTTTATTTGGACTGCTTCATCATTTGCCTTGGTTTAGCCTATTAACTGCATTTAACTCCGTATTTTGTAGGTAGCAGTTGGTAGGCAACCAACGACCAAGGAGGTATGTTACCAGTACTACGCGCCTGGGTATCAGGAGGGTTAGTGACATCTGCTTAGTGAGCCAGCACTTCAGCGGTTGTCAAATGCACTCCTCTGACCCAGGTAGCAGTCTCTTCTTTGTGCCTAACTAACATGGGGACTTCTGGCATTTACTCCACAAACATACAATCTCTCCTTGTCATTGTAAAGTTTGATTAACTCACGCGGCTCACTCTTTATAACTCTAGATTTTCCTACAGTGAGCACTTTGTGCTAACTCTGCTGTTTGGTAAAATGTTAGGAGTAGTAGATTGATGTAGTAGGTATGAACATTTAGGCATGAGCAATAGGTACAAACATTAGGTAGAAGTAGCAGGTAGGAGCATTAGACAGAAGTAGTCATTAGGAGCATTACGTAGGAGCCTTTGCAAACAATGCGCTAGACTTGCCCTCTGCCAGTGGCCTGTTAAGGGTGAGGTACTAAAGGCTAAGAAGCGGCACTAGAGTTCTTTAGTTATGGAGATTCTGTTGCCGTGGCCACTCCTTTGAGAGAATTTCAATTGGAACAGGCATCAAGAGATATGGATGGATGGACAAGCCCCTTATTTACCAAATTACTCCAATTTTTCTAGTAATCACTTAGCTCTACTCCTCAATGTTTAGACCTTAATACCTCAAGGCCTTCTATCTTCTCCCCAGTCTCCTTCTCCCTTGCACTCCTTCCACTTCCAACATAAAGATCCCCTTTGGCAGTCTCCATTCACTCATCCTCTCCATATGCCCAAACCATTTCAGAACACACTCTTAATCATGCTATTCTTACAACCTAACTTTTCTCTACTAATTGCATTTCTCACATGACTTACACACCACATGCTGCATGTCATCTCAGGCATCCATACGACACAGCTAGGACTACTATACCTTCATACATACCCAATCTTTGTCCCTAAAAACAGTGACCTTTCCCATATTGTATCCCCAGTCTCTGGAGTCTGTCATCTGCAAACAACAACTGATTTACTTACCCACCCAATCCAATCTAGTCCTCACTCTAAGACCTCACATTTTCCTTCCTCACCATTCCATCTATAAACAGATCAAACGGCTGTAGTGATGAAACACATCCTTAGTGCACACTCACTTTCACCAGGAGTTACTTATTCGCCTCTTATCCTTCTTACACATACATCTTACTCTTTAGGTAAAAACACCTTACTACATTTGTACCCTATTTTCCACTCTTTCTCTATACATTCTTGTGCAGAAGTGGAGGGAACAAAGAGAAGGGAGAGATCTAATTGAAGATGGAAGGATGAAGTGAAAAAGATTCTGAGTGATCAAGGCCTGAAAAGAAAGGTGCACATAGGACAGAGTGAACTGTAATGATATGATATACAGGAGTCAATGTACTGAAATAAGCCATTGCATGTGAAATAGCTAATATAAATAACAGAAAGGTCTGTGGAACCTGGTTGTGGATACAGAGCTATGGTTTCGGTGTATTACACATGACAGCAAGAGAATGGATGTCAGCAAATGCAGCCTTTCTTCATCTGCTCCTAGTGCTATCTTTCTAGTGAAGGTAATGGCAATCAAGCATGAAAAAAAATATTCAAAGCACACCACTAGTTAACATGTCCACTATCTCAACTGTAACCACACTGTTCTCCTAAAACAAAGCCCTCGGTTTGACGAAACTCTCTCAGCCACCACTCTCCCATTAACCTTACCAGGAACATGCAACAAACTTGTAACTCTATAATTGGTATAAAGAGACTATACCTGCAAATGAAAATACTACAACAAAAAATAACCTTTGGCAAGGCTGTATCATCCTCATTGGACTAAAAGATGTACACTCTCATTGTTGGACCCTCTTGCTCCAAAATTGTCCATCATTTTCCTGCTCCTATGTGGAGCACAGCCTTGAAGATGAAGGAACTCCATAAATGGAGGTCCTAATGTTGCATACAAAATAATACTTCTAAAATCTAAACATTGATTTTTGTCTCCCATCCCTTTGCACCATTTGTATGTTGAGCAGCATGATTAACCACTCAACATCATCACCTCCCTTTTTGAGAAACTTAAATCCAATTCCCTATCAATTAAATCCAATTCCCTATTAATGTTCTATATCTTATGTTCAACAAAACTTACACTACCTACTCTCTTTTCACAATTCCATTTGCCATGACTCTCACTAAGAATTTCACCATGTTTTAAGCAAACCACATCCATCTCCATATAGATTCAGCACTCCATCAAAATACTCGTACATCTCTTTCTCACCTTTGTCTGTTACCACTTCCCCATCCACTCTCTTCAAAGTCCTTGTGCAATCTCTTTCTTATCGTCTCTGTCTGCTACCACTTCCCCAGCCATTATCTTCAAAGTCATCCCCAACTGTCCTGGTTCTTTTCACTCTATTCACTTCCTTTCTTGAGATTTTCATGTTCTCTCATTACCCAATCTCTAATTTGCCCTCTTTTCAAGTCTCACATTTTTCGTGTAATGTCCTAATGCTTCTTGTATTCCTCCCTATTACTTGCATTCCTTCCTTGGAGATAATAACCATACACCTCCCTTTTCTGTATCAGTAACAATTAAGCTTCTTCGTTCCATCACTCTCATTACTATATGCCACACAATCTTGCATTCATAAATACTTCATTATTTCTCCATTTCATTTACTCTAATTCTATGTCATTCTTCACTTAATCTTTCTGGGTATCTTTCCACATAAACCACTTTACTAAAACACACTCATTTTTGTCACTTCTCTCACATGTGTTATTCCTCTTAACCTACCACCACCTAGAAATGATCAAATATCCCCACTGCTGCCCTTCTAAGCACATTAATATCCAAAAACCTCTTCTCTGCACACCTGAAGATAAACACACAATACATTAACCCTTAAACTACCCCCATGGTCAATTGACAATCTGATGAGGATGGCTTCCATTACCATGAGATGATTTAACTTTTCATGCCATTGTTTACATATTTAGCTGACTTGTCATACCACTGATAGCTTATAAAGACCTACAGGAACAATTCTGCTCTCCTTAATACTCCTGCAACACTGTAACAGGTGTACAGATATTGACATGCAAATTGTGCGTACAGGGTGACTGCAGAAAATATGTGGATTTTTGAATGACCTATGTGATGAGGTAGAACTTTTGTCATATCTCCAAATTGTTAAAGAAAAAAAAAAAGAAAAAAAAAGTGTGTGTGAAAAAATAAGCTGACTTACAGAGCAATTATGTAAGGGGTTACAAAAGAAGTAAGGGAAGTCAGCCCAGGAGGGGCCACTTACACTAATAATGACTTGACCTTTCTTCACTGAGAAAAAATTACAAAACTGCAACTACTTTTCTCATTATGTAGTCCTGGGGTGAAGGAGGTCCTTAATAAGAGATGGCTGGGAAGTAGTAGTAGTAGCTGGTAGACAGCCAACGACCAGGGAGGTATATTACCAGTACTACCCACCTGGGTATCAGGAGGGTTAGTAACACCTGCTATGTGAGCCACCACTTTTAGTGGTTGTCTAGTTACACTCCTCTGACCTAGCTAGCTGTCTTTTCTTTCTGCCTCACTAACATGCAGACTACTGGCATTCTGTCCACAGACATACAATCTCTCCTTGTCATATGTAACACCTGACACCATTTAACTCATGCAGCTCATTCTTCTTAACCCTAGATTTTCCTGCAGTGAGCACTATGCGTTAGCCCTGCCTTTAGGAAATATGGTATGGGCAGTAGATACTAACATTAGATAGAAGTAGCATGAGGAACAATAGGTAGGAACCTTTGCAAACACTGTGATAGAAATGCTCTCTGCCAGTGGCCTGTTAAGAGTGAGGCACTAAAGGTTAAGAAGTGGCATTGGAGTTCTTTAGTTATGGAGAGACTGTTGCCGTGGCCACCCCTTTGAGGGAGTTCCAGTTAGGACAGGCATCAGAGATATAGTAGGTAGGAGCATTAGACATAAGTAGTCATTGAGAACACCAGGTAGGAGCCTCTGCAAACACTGTGCTAAACTATCCCTTTTTTGTCCTAAACTCACAGCTAATTTTCTGCCCCAAGTACTGTTTGCAGATTAAAGAATGATGCTGCACTGTCTACTAACAGTTCTTGTCTTTGGTGAGCTGTACTGCACTTCAAAAAAAAAAAAAAAAAAAAAAAAAAAAAAAAAAAAAAAAAAAAAAGAATAAGTTAATAGCATAGAAGGTGAGATACTATTCAAATCAGTACAGTAGAAGATTTGGGGCAGACCAAGGCAGGGTGGCAAATTAAAGAGAAGGAATTCTAGGTACTTCAGCGAGGATGACAAGACGGAAAATTAAAAGAATGTAGAGCGATCAGAATGATCAAATCATATGGATGAGGTTCATCATGAAACACCTTGATGTTTGATGGGAACAGGTATATAAGGTTCTACAAAGGCATCACTAAAGGTAAGTGTCTGCTAGCTATGATTTTTCCCATCATCCAAAACAAAAATCTATGTGTATGTATATCGCTAATGCATGTTCCCTTCAAGAACTCCCATCAAGAGGGTGACCACAACAAAAGAGTCCCATCTTATCTCTGTCCTTAAATGCCTCCTTTGAATACACCATTCCAAGCATTCTTCCACCATTTCTCTCCCTGCAGTACTCTTCCACTTCATTTTCCCATGTCACAGGTTTCACCCACTTCACTATTCCACAGATCATTCCCTCTGGATTCCGTGCCATACCAAATCTCTGATACACCCCCTCATTTCTTTCTTCATTCCATCTAGTCGTCCCTCGTGCTACTCTACAATAGCTGATCTCCACAGCCTGGATCCTGATCTCTGTACACATCTATGTCAAATGAATATCCCTGAGCACATTCACAGCTCCACTTTTTTATTTACACTATATGCAATTCTTGCAACAA
The DNA here is from genome assembly GCA_032361385.1 of Panulirus guttatus. Classification (NCBI taxonomy): domain Eukaryota; kingdom Metazoa; phylum Arthropoda; class Malacostraca; order Decapoda; family Palinuridae; genus Panulirus; species Panulirus guttatus. The sequence continues at coordinate 5,470 of JAUUDW010002214.1, forward strand.
AAACTCATTTAAGTGAAAACCAAAGCCAACAATGTGGTGGCTAAGTAAACCATCATTTTCTAAAGAGCCGAGTGAATAACGGTCTGGCATACATGTCATTACAAGTAACACTAATAAAATATTGACAGGAGAAATTTATCTCATTTTCTGAAATCTTGTATTCCAAAAATAAGAAAAAATGTTTATGTCATTAATCTTTTACTTACTCTGTTCTCTCTCTTCCCTTTACGATTTACTGATGAAGTTTACAGTTTAAACTACCTCATTTATACCATCGGGGAAGATATTCTACATGTTATTTTGGTTAATAATCTAAGTCAGTAGGACCTGTACTGCATCCATCCACATTTTTAATCATGCTCTCATTCTCATAAAGACAACTTACCTTTTCTGCCAAAGATATCAATTCTTCTGATGTGGTAACATCTGCTGCAACACACAAGTTTGTCTTCTTGGTAGACATTATCTTAAAGAGCTCATGAGCCAGTGGATGGTTGGTGGAGGCTATGCGTGACTCATATGAAAGTCGCTTGCAATCCATCAGCTGTATTCCTATTAAGAGTTATAAGCACTATACTGGGGATGGTCACTCACTGGCAGTTCATACAAAAAAAATTCTTTTTGTTCAGGAAACACATTAATAAGAAGTAGGGCACTAGAATCCTAAACAGACAACATACCTTCACTCTTGGAGTTTATGTTCCAGTAATATTCCCATAGTTAGTATTCATCTATGTACTAACTGACAGTTCCTTAAAATAATATTATTTTCCTCTTTGGGTACAATCTCATTCAGTGAAATATGGTGGAACTATAATTATTTTTCATAAATGCTTGCCATTTCCCGCGTTAGCGAGGTAGCGCCAGGAACAGACGAAGAAATAGCCTCATTTATTCACATCCATCCACAAACTAGCATGTACAATGTACTGAAATTTGAGCCGAAACAAAAAGAGTTAGCATTTAAATTCAAAAGTTCATGAGTTGTTACAAACTCACCAAAACACTGTCAAAATGGTATGATCAAAGAATAGGCTTTGACTATAATAGCTGAACACCTACAGAGAATCAAAGCTTGCTGTGTCTTTGAATTATGAGGACTGTTCCATCAAAAAGAATAAAAGAAAATGGTATAATGTATTTTTGTACTAAATGCTCTTTAATAAGCTGGAAAATGATGAACAGAATAAAAAAATGAAAGCTAATTCACGGAGAAAGGTTTAACTATCATCCATTATCGGGTACCTGAAGGCAATTCTTAGTGTAGCATCGCTAAAAACGGGAAGGAACAGTATATTATCAGAAAAGCAACAGCTGTATGAAGAATCAATATGCCTTGATTCATTTAGAAACAAAAAAAATCAAAAGAAAATCAACTGCATATAAACTGTAACATCACACAGGTTATGATACTAACACTTACTGAGAACGTACAAGTTAAAAAGTTTTGAAGATGGTAATTCGAGATTCCCTAAAATAAGAAAGTATTTTTGATCCAAGAGGATCAACTGTTATAATGTAACTTATGACAAGTCATAATGTTTCCTGTGAGCCTGTCAGGATGACTTTTCCCATATTCAAAAAAGAAAAATGTCAGACAAGAAAGGCCTTGCCTTGCAGGGTCTTAAGAACCTTCAAACCCAACTACATATTTAGGTGGCATCCATAGGATTCCCCTCTCTTGACAGCCATCTAACCACTCCATGTCAGCTGCTTGCATGGTCTTCTTGGCCAAACAATGACTGCTTGAGACATGACATTATCAACCCACTTGTTTCTTTGTTCCAAGTTCATGATCAATTCTATTTTCCCTTGTTCAATGGTCACGGTTACGTGTCTGGCAGCTCTGCTTTTATCTCCTACCCTCCTTCCATAGAAGCCACTATTCTTGAGGGCCACTCCTTTACATTCTTCAGAGATGAGCTGTTAAGGAGGCTGGCTAGAAGGGAGGGGCATACAAATAATTAACTGTTACTCCATCCTTGCCTCTCTTCCACTGTTTGCTTGAGACAGCCATGACAGTGAGTGTGGATGAGGGAATAGATGGCAGCCAGAGATTTATTAGCTCTATAACAATTCTTTTACATTATTATCATCTCTGAAGTATGGAAAATGGATTTTCTATCTCTTGGGGCAATCTAACAGGCTGTCAGACTTGAGGCAACATAAGTGTGGCACTGACCATTTCTTTGCTTTGTCTTCCCAAAACTTTCCCTTTTCTTGTGCTCTAATTTTATGTTTCAATTTCTAAGGGGTGTTTCTTCTTCTATAATGGGGGTTCGTATGTATAGGATCCAGAAAAAAAGGTATGCACAGGCAGAGCCAAGTGTCAATGAGGGGGTAGTTTATAACTCCTAAGGGAGGGCATCAGGCAGTAAATCTCAATGCTATTCTGCATTTCACCACAGCTGACATTCTGGTAGATAAGAGGCTTCTAAGGGCTTTACTCTGGGTGGTACAAAAAATTTCTCTTTCAAAGGAACTTTTTCTCACTCACATGGCTTGGATTTTGGAAATGAATTGGGGACCGAGCCTCATCATCTCGATCGCCATCCCACACTTAACCTGCATATCATAAAACACTGAGGGATGGGAATTCCCCAAAGGCACGCTGCCTAAACCCTCCTGAGGCTTAAGGGTCATTGTAAACATTCTTCTGCAGCATGTTTTGTCATCATTTCTGTACCTTTCTTGGCATTTCTCAATTTTCAATTAAGATTTTCTCATATCATGAGTCATCTGTGGGATATATAATGACAGAACCCCTAACCAATAAGTCTATAAGCTCAGCTAGAGTGCCAGTGACATGATGTATACACTTTTCAGAAATGGCTCTTCCACAGGCAGTCTTATCTTTCCCTCTTATGGGCTTGTTGTTTCAAAATCATCCCTAATTGTGGTAGTTCACAGTTTATTAGCCTGAAGCCCCTCTGGCTATTGTTGTGATCTTGTGAAAATCAAGATCATTTACAGTATTCAGAGTCAACAATGAGGATGCAGTGACAAACACTCATGTCTCCAGGAGAGTCCTAATGTCCCAGTTATTGTGCCAGTGATGCACTAGTTGAGGTTTTGGTGATAGTGTACCCACAGGCTTAAAGATTTTATGGGCCCATTCCAGTCCCGATATCAACCAAAGGGTTGGAAGCCTTTATACATTCTAGCCAAGATTTAGTTAGGTATTTGCTTTAAAGAAAGCAATATCACCTAGTATCCCAAAAAATCAATAGTGATATGAGTATAGGCCAAGTTCCCATAGTACTCTTGCCCGACTAGCCTACCAATGATACACTAAGGTACTTTTTAGGAGATTGTCAATCTTCATGAACTTTACAGATACAAAAGAAAGACAATATCCTCACATGCACAAGCATCTGAACAAGGATTGTATCACAACTTATTTGCTACAGATACATATCAACAGACTTATGGCTACTCAAGGAATTTCAGAACTACACCTGTTGTTTTGTTGGCTGTTTGGTACACTAGTCTGCAGTTACGACTGACAAGGCATGAGAAAGTTTCCTATTACAAAATAAACCATACATTAGTTTCATCTTTGGGTGATCTCTCTCTTCTTAGCCTTAACCTGGGACTTGTTGGAAGCAAGTCACTGACAGCATGGTATGCATGTTCTCTTCTGAGGACATGATACCAGAACCACTAATGGAAAATGCTAGTACCCTGGCCACTACTAGCACCAGCTGTAACACATGATACAGCTCAGCAGTAGCTAAGTGTAACACACAATGCAGCACACCAGTAGCAGCCATATGCACCCCATAATGCAGCAAAACTGTAGCCAACTTTCCCATATGATGTAGCACTGCAGCAGCCAGCTGTACCACACACTGCAGTACAGCACTGTCAGCCGTACCACACGCTACAGCACACTAGTGGCAGCAATGCTACATGCTGCAGCATACCATCCATAAGCAGCTGTAACATAAGTTGCAACATGCCAGCAGCAGCTGTGCTACATGATAGTAAGGAGTGAAACAGAAGGCAATGGAGGGGTGGGTTTGGCCTTCTTAATAAAGATGGTCCTAAATTTCAGGAAATAGTGGAAAATGGCCAATTTACATAATACATAATGGAAAGCATAACTGTAGGAACAAAATGCAGAGTGGTGTTGATGATATATATTTCTCCAAAGAAGTGCAATGACCCAGAACAAATATACATTGAAAACAATGAAGGAACAATCAGGATGGTGCTGGAGGCAGTAAACATGCACTTCTCAGGGATGGTAAAGTGCCGATAATGGGAATTTTATCATAAAGAGAACTGCAGGACTCTACATTCTCATGGTAACATGGAGACACAAGTTTTACAGGGGTATATGGGAAAATTAATCATATGAACATGTCAGTATACACATTGGAATGATAAGGACTGATGCACCCTCATTCCTGGATGTTATCTTCACACATAATAGCATGAATACTGAGAATATTATATATGATGCACCAATTGAAAAAGGTGATCTTGTATTGCACATGTTTGACTATGAGGTAGATGAGAAACTTGAAAGAGCAGAGGTGAGACAAGACCTAAGGGGGTGATTTAATCAGAGAAACTACTCAGACCTTAAACAATAAATATGGTAAAATAGATTGACAAATAGATATCAGTAGCCATGAACCACAGAACTATAGTGAAAGGTTCCGTGAAATTTAGTATGGAGAGGGAAAATAGGTACATCACCTCAAATGGAGTGAATGTTAAGAAAGAAGGAAGAGTGGTTTAATAAAAGATGTCAAAACAAAAAAGAGCTTCATGTGGATGAAGAGCTGAGCAAAAGTTTTGAGATACATGTAGGTGTGAGGCAGGGCTGTGTAATGTCAACGCGGCTTTTTAATATATGGAACGATGTGGTATACCGGGGTCGACCTGCTGTCAATGGACTGAACCAGGGCATGTGAAGCGTCTGGGGTAAAC
>JAUUDW010002225.1:0-10410 GCA_032361385.1 Panulirus guttatus
TATTTCAAGTGGCCCATCAAGTGTATCTGCACTCTCATTCAGCTGACATGGAAAGACTTTATGAGGACTATATGCCTATTTCAGCATGTGAATCAATGTTCACCACTACCTGCAGTTTCATGGAACCAAACCCATAATGTATCTAGATAGATGTCCAAAACTCATTCCTATAAGTACGAAATTACTGAAGGAACTAAAATAGAGTTAAGAAGGAGGGAGAGATGAGAGGAGAAAGGGAAGGTTTCCCTATTTGTCTTTCCTCTGGGAGACATAGCTTTTCTTGAATTTAAACTTATTTGTCTTCTAAACGAGATTTGGTCAGTAAGTAAGGGAATTAAGAGCATAAATAAGCAGAGAATGCGAAGCAACCCTCAGACTAATGTGCTGTCAGACTTCCAAAAAATGGGGGTGTGACTGTAATGTACTTAAAAGAAATCATTTGAGATAAATATACTGTACAGCATATTCCTTTTACTACCCTTGGTAGTTCCTGAAAAGATTTAGCAAGTCAAAATATAGCCTGTTTTCATAGATGACAATACCGAAGATGTTACAGTGCATGTTTCTTCATGTTGAAATGTCTGAGAGTGTAATTCATTGCAGTTATAACCTTATGAAAGACGAAAGCTATAAATTTTTAGGAAATTTGGCTCAGGTAGATTGCTTCTAGTAAACCCCCAGATCAGACACTTTTCAAAGTAATAGTAAAGTATAACATATCAGTCTGAATTAAAGTTGTGCTATCAAGAAAAAATAACACATTTTGTTCCTTGAAACTTTCTGGAAAGGAATGTGACACCTGAAAGCAGTCAAAAGCTCTTGATATGGCAACTTCAAAGATAGTCTCTGGTTAAAAGACTAGTTCAGGAATAGGGTACATTTTAAGGATAAAGAAGGAAAGCTGTCACTAATGTTGGCCAGAATCCTGACAGTGGTGTTCAAAAAGAATCTTCCATGGACAGCTTGAAATGAAATAAGTCTTTCAAGTGGCTAAGTTTGTTAAATGAAGTCAGTACCCACTAAATACCAAGTTTAAATAGAATGACTTGCTAGATGGACTTTTACAGTCAGCTTCCATTGTGAAAGAAACCCAGCCACTTGGTAAAATTTAGCTGTTCTAGTGACTTTACAACTGAAACACATTTAGAAGATTGTCCTACAGTTTAATTTTTACTCCAAAGAAATTCAGCAGTTGACTGTTACAGAAATTCACAAGCCTCCTTTCAATTTCATGCATGTACATACTTATTAGATCAATCCCAGTTTAAAAGTTCATTTCATTCAAACACTTGCAAATTCATATCATTGCCAAACCAATTTACATCTATTACTTGGCAAGATGCAGTTCATATGACCAGTGCAAAAGCATATATGTTGTGCAGTCAGATAAATTTTAAATGCAGGCAAATCATAGTTTAGCCTTAACACTTTGTCTGCTACAATTCTCTTTTAATGAACCTCATAGGACTTCTCCTGTGAGAATTAAAAGCTTTCTGCCTTTGTTTGAAATTCCAGATGATACTTTTTCTGTCAACTGTCCAAAGATATCATTAGCAGCCTAATGCCACTGCTGGAAAAAGTATGATGTATCTCAGTCACCCACAGTGTCAAAAAGATTGCCTAAACTTCATCTGGGCAGTTAGAATGAAAACAAAATCTGGGTTTTAAGAGTTCTTGGCTTTATTGCATATAAAGCTGATCAATTATTCATGTAGATAGCGTTGTGCCTATGCAAATAATACGTATGTGTAAAAACATAAAATATGTAAACGGTGTGTCAAAGATACATGTGTATAGTGTGAAATCATTCATGAAGAAAATAAATTGTAATGTGATTAGGTTTGTATAGAATCCAATCATGCCTGAAAAATACCCTTAGTCATTGTAAGTGACCATAGATCAGAAGCATTATTGCTGCCAGCATAGGCCCTCCCTGTCCACAGTACCATCATATCCCTGAATAGACAATTATGCCAGGAGAGTAGCTGCCACAAAAGCACCATTATATAACAAGCAAGATATATAATGGGCAGAAGAGTGGCAAGTAATGGAAATAGCAACACCAAGGAGGCAAGTTGTGCTGTGGGCACTACACATTAGTCCTACCATCATGGCAAAATCTTGTTTTAGGTATTCAAAGGTACTAGGTACATACAGCATAAAGGAAAGTATAAAAATGTTGTTATTTTCTTTGATAAATTATGATATGGACATGTTTTACAGGGGAAAACTATTTTTAGACTACTTTTTTACGCATATGGGGGAAAACGACTGAGGCAGTACCGCTGGCTGCTTAATCCTTTCATTGTTCCAGGCCACATTTTTAGGTCACCCATAGCATGTTGCACCAAGCCCCATTTGTGGTTCTAAGTCTTCATATCCTAAGTTGAATTCCCAGGTGATGAATGATTCCACATCCTATCCATAGGTTACTACCAGCATAACAACTTAGCTGAAAAAAAAAAATCATGTATCACATTCACCCATGGCCAGACATAGCGCATTGCACCAAGCCACAGTAGTGGCCCGATATAGTGCATTGCACCTGGTCACATTTGTGGCCTTTAACTTTCATGTTCTCATTTAAATTCCTGGATGATGTATGATTCCAAATCTTAGGCATATATGTCACTAGCAACCTAATACCACAGCTGGAAATGATGTCATAAAACACAGTCACCTAGATATCATTAAAGAAAGTGTAACTATATTGTCATCATGGTAAATTAAATTTTGCAAAGCAACTAATGTAGTCAGTTTAACAGTAAAAGAAACAGTGTCTCCTGTGTTGATGTTAATGTTTGAAGTAAATGATGTTCTGTCTGTTTGAGTGATAAGTAAATACAAAGATAATGTGAATTTGATATAAAGCATACAAAGATATGTATAGAATGTATGTAAATAATACTTCTGAGATGTGCAAAATCACACCTGGTAAAAATCCATAATGTGTTTAATGTGTTTAGTTGTAAATAAAATAAGTATGTAGAAGGGAAGATATTTGTGAATTCAGACATCCAATAGTTTTCAGATATTTTGACAAACATAGTGAATGCAAGTAGGATATCAAGGTGCAGATCTTTACACCCTCCTGGCTTCATAAAGCTAGGAAAGGAATCCAAACCTGAGAGAATTACAAGAACCTAAGAAAAAATGGTCTGAGAATGGGGAAAATCAAATGTGCATAGAAGGCCAACAGTGAAGACAAACACAGACCCAAATATGATGATAAGAATAGAACAGAGAGAACACAGCATGATGAAAATAGACAGGAACTGAACAACTGAGAACCCGGAAATGATAAAACAGAGTAAGGGGAATGTAGACAGTGAACCAGCTGACAGGACAGATCAAGACTCTTATGAGCAATAGAGATAGAAGGATGATGGAAATAATCTCATGTCAGAAATGATGGAGATGGCAAAGAACCTCACGAAGTTAGGCATGAAAAACTATAGAGACATTAATATAACTGATGAACAAACAAACATTCATAGTCATAAGAGAGATAGAAAGAGATAGAAAAATCCTGGATAATATTGTATACGAATGTATAAAGTTGAATAATGGATATCTCTAGACTGAAAAATTATCTTGTTATGAATATACAACTGAAAATGATATAATGATTAAGGATCTAAACATGGCTTAACTGGAGAATTAAGAATGAAGCAAGACTTTATGCACAACCAAATGTTCAGAACAGTGAGAGATAAAACTAAATGAGGTGGTGTTGCGGTCTATATAAATAAAAGTACGAAGGAAAACGGTTAATGTAAATGATGTATAGGAGATATGAACTAAGAGCAGTGAGTCAACCTGTAAATGGGTACTTTACCATCCATTCCAGACCCAACACATGAAGCACATCGAACCTAGCACTATATCTGTCCAAAAGAACACACAAACTTACTCATGAAACACTACTTGAAAATTTGCCCCAAAACAACCATACCCCTAAAAAACAATCGGGTAAAAACTAAACAAACTACACCTTGGATCAACTGTTCACCCACCTCTCACATCTATAGATGTTTACAGTGCATTTAATGCCTGAATGAGCTCCCCTGCAACTGGCCCTGATAATATATCAAACTTTCACATAAAACATTTTACCTCACATGCACTCCAAGCACTCACAGATATCTTCAGCTGCTTCTGGCTACACAACAGAATCACAAAAATCTGGAAACTTACTAACATGATACTGGTCCTTGAACCCTCCAAGACTGCAGTTACCTTTCCTCCTGTTGCCCTATGTCACTACCATTGTCTGTATCCAGACTCCATGAAAAACTAATCCTTAAAAGAATTCAGCAAAAACACATCCTGGATGGCTTTAACCAACTCTAAGTCCCCTCTCTATGTGTACTATTGTGACTAGATATCCACAAAACACTTGACTCTATTCCTGTTACATCCCCTTATAAAAGATACTTGGCATAACCCTCTCAAAAATTAGAAAAAGCAGTCAACCTGTTCCATAGCTGGCTAAAAAGCCAGAATCATTTACAAAAAGCCTCTCAAGGAGCAGTTCTCACTCCAACCTTCTTCAGTCTCCCAACATCTCACGCAGGTCATACTTAGATGTGCCTCTCATGTGCAGATGATCTCTCAGTCACATCACAACACCTTGACACTAATCAGGGAACAATAAACATATAACATTACATTACATGACTGCAAGTCTGGCTTACTGATTTTATGCATCCCTACAGAAGTCCACCATCACTCCCTGAATCCCAGACAGACGCAAATCCAATCTGTATCTTCTCATAACCCTGTATGGTGAGCTACTTCCACTCAAGAGAACTCCATCCATATTAGATTATATTTTACAATACAACACATATTTACTCCCATCACCAGAAACACCAACACAAAGGTCATACACAGACGAAACTGCTAAACTATGCCTCATCTGCCTGGTTATCCATCCTGTCAGAAGTAAACATAACTGCAAACCAAACAAAACAGTCTCTAAGAACAATCACTTGTTGACTAGAAACCACAAACACTGAGTGCCTGCACAGTGAAACAGATACATCCAATAGACTCTCACTTCAGTATACTTGACACCCATTTGTTTTAACAGCCTGAGGCCCCTTCCACCCAAACCACATTATAACCAACCATCAGCTCCCAAGTAGACAGTAAAAGACTTACCCCTGCTTCACACTTCAAGGATATATATACATAGATTACACACACACACATACACACACACACACACACACACACACCTGCCCAGTATTATTGACAAATCAGATGTGTACTTTTATAACTCCACAAGTACTAAACAGTCACCTTTCCAACCCAGTCTTATATTCTACCCCATTAGACAAACAGCTTTTTGAAACCTAACTCCTTAAGCATGTGGAAGGAACACTTTCTCCTCTGCCTTCTGAATACCATTCATCTTTTCACCACTACAAGCACAGACTCAGTGTATCCCAGGACCTGTCATACTTAATATGTAAGTCTCATACTGAAGACACAGAACACTTCTTAACTCTCCTGCCCTCACGTCACATGGACAAACACACTTTGTTCTAGTATAATCTGGTTTGATGTGGTTTAACATCACCCTTCACTATATATTTTTTCAAGCTGGTTTATTGAACTAAGGAGGGAGTCTCGATATGCAATCTTCGCATCTTCCAACATACAGATCTCATAGTTGTTGAGCTCTGTGTATTGACTTGGAAATATGGCATTACTAGAGATGAACAGCTTCATGGCACAAGGACTGCCCTGGCAGCTTCGTTTAAAAAGGCATGGAGCTTAAATATTGTTATAATTTTTTCCTTTTTCTCTTCTTTCTTGTCGTATGGGCAAGTCTATGAATGATGATCTCTTCTTGTTGCTTATCTCAGGAGCTTCTCATTAGGGCTTGCCACCAGCACTGTTTCATTAGCAAACACCCACAGGATTATGTACCTCTTATGCCCTACGTACTGTAAACCTACTGCTCACCCCAAGATCCTTGCATCTACCTCCCTTATCACCACATCCATGAATGAAGGAAAGAGCTTGGTGAAATCACACAACCTTAGCACAGACCCACCTTCACTGGGAACCACTTATCCTCCTCCCTTCCTACTTTCTCCAATGCCCTACTTCCCTGGTAAAAAGTTCTCACTGCATTTAATAGTTTTCATATACCCCATGTATTTGTAACAACTTCCACAAAGCATCTCTCTTTGAACACTAGTGCATGCTTTCTTCAGATCCATAAATATCACGAAATTCAGTTTCTTCCTCCATGTAATTCTCACACAAAGTCTTTCATGCCATTTCTACCTTAGTAAGGTAATGTCCAGGATAGACAACTAAAGGTTAGAGGAAAAGTTCTCCTGGAGCTCCTTCTTCTGTACCTGATTTTAGGAAAAGTTACTATGGGAGAGATGGAGTTAGTGAACACCTCTTTTTTTGATATATTCACTCTTCATTTACATAGATACCCTATGACTTCATACATCCAGCTAATTTTTGTTTTCTTTCCTAGTTTATACCCTCTCTAACATTTTCATATACTTTCTTTCAGTCATATGTATTTCAGTTAGTTTTGGGATATGTTCTTATCCCACATCACTCTCTCATTGACAATATGAACCACTGTCTTCAAGGTTCTGCTTATTCCTCTAACTTCCATACCTTGTACCATGACTACTTTCTTTGACTCACATCCTCTTCTCAGAGACCTGTTATACAGCCTCATGTCCTAGACAAAGATATGTCTTCCAGACTTGAGACTGTTCTAAATCATTCCTTTCAGCATATGGTGCTATCAGTGTAAAATTAACAACTTAAATAATGCTTAATGTATTTGTATAATGTTTCTTATATTTGATTTTAAGAAAAAATTGAATGACTTTGTTGTCTCACAGATATGTTGTGAACAAGCATTAGCTGCCTTTGAATCCAGATTGGAAATGGATGAGTTAGCAGTGTACCAGCGGGAGATGGAAGCAATTATTCAGAAACCACTTTGTGCTTACACGTGAGTTGTTAAATAGCTTTTTGTTATTTTCATGGTTTCAAATCTATTTATTTTTATATATATTAAAGTTATTGTCTTTAAGCACCATACCAGTTTAAAGACACACATTGCTACTTATCATAAGATTCCTTCTTGATTTGGATTTATAGCAATGTGTCATTTCTTACTCCATTTTTAAAAGCAAATGAATTATATGTTAGGTTATCTCATCGAAATAGCTTATTTCTCTCTGTATATACTTCTACTCTTGCTGTGACTGAGGTAATTGCGTAGCACCCAACCTGTCATCATTATGCCATTTTAAAGAATTGTTAAGGAGGCACATTAACATGTTGTCCACTTCCTTTTCTTTCCAGAATCTTTCCTTTTGTCATCATCCATTGATTCTGAATATTCACCTGAATTTTTACAAAACTGTCATGTGTTGAAATAAGTCTTTTTTTTATAACTTTATTATTAACTCTCTCCTGTTCCTCATTCGTGCGTGCTACCCACCTGCTTAAGGTCCGGTGTGTCATAGTGCTAACCCCTCCACTTATGGCTTGCGAAGTATGTATATTCTTCTTACGATGGAAAGTGTTGTAATTGAGAAATAAATTTTTTTCTACCACACTGATCTGTAATAGTTTATCTTGAATATGTTTTCATTAAGTATTTATAGGAAAGTAGATAATTCTAAATGAATTCATGAGTTCAAAAGAAATCATAATAATTAAAAGTACATGTAGAATTACATATGTAGCAGTGAATTTATTCCATAATTGTGTATACAAAAATATCAGGATAGATATTGCTGAAGCAACTGCATATAAATGAATATGTATGAAATAGAGGTAAGCTGTTTCCACTCCCAGTGAAAGGTAATGAATAAACTGGCAAGAAGATAGAAGGATGGGATGAGAAGGAATGAGTGGAAGATAGAAGGATGGGATGAGAAGGAATGAGTGGTAAGATGTGACTCACTGCTGGACACATGAGCAAAACTTATGACACAGTTTTTATACATGAATACATTCAATGTGAAATCTTTATAACAAGCAATCTGTTGAAAGCAATTTGCATATGAAAATCTTAAGAGGGTAGAAAAAGAGGAGAAGAGGCAGTTGAGGGAAATTCGTTCTTCAACATACGCTTCAAATGGTGAGTGCTACATGTTTGACCTGCCATCATGGCAAAATCACATTGTAAGTACTTGTTGGTATGTATCTAGGTACAATACAGATACTTTCTGGGTAATCAGAACCCTCATTTTTACCATTCTGAATGATTCATAGCAAATATTTTAAGCACCTGACCACCACTACCACTCTCTCAACACTTTGGTATTGTTCTTCTCCTCTGATCCTGTACATTACAAATGTATGGTTTTGCCTTTATTTGGTTGGTATGCATTAGAAATCTTTTCTTTCTAATGTTTTCTTAACAGCAATGACCTGCCCCTTTTTAGTAGGCAGGTTTTCTATGTCTTCAGAAAATTAGATTATTCCTTGTCTTGTATTTTTTTTTTGTTTTCAGGCCAATTTTTTGTCATTTCAAACATGGATTCCATGAGGTTTCAAGCATTCAAAGTAGAGTGGCAAATGCTGAATCAATCTCATAAGGCTTTTCTTTGTTTCTAGGGAATTTGTGCATCGTTGTTTTGGTCCTTTTAGTGGAGTCATTGGCAAAACTGGCAACTATGACAGGGTAGATAGAGAAATACGTGACTTGACTCTAACACTGCAAGAAAAGATTGATAGACGAAGAAGAGACCTGGCCTTGGGTTTACCGGGAAGTGTAAGGTAAGAAACAGACAAGTAGTGATTCTTTCTGAATTACTGATCTGTTGGTTGTTTGGTGTTTTTCATAATCAGTTTTCATATTTCAATTTTTGTAGCCATACAACCATTTCTTTTTGCTTTAGTAATTAAGAAATTGGTCAAGTGATAGGTGAGTAAATTGAGAACAAGTTTATGGTATTATATTAGTATGAATGATGTCATAACTTTTGTTTCCCCATTTCTTTTATATGAAATATTTTATAAATATCTTTCTTTAGACATAAAGAATTAACACACCTGGTTGTAGGTGATGTGTTTGAAAGAGATGACAATTGATTCAGTAAACTTTTTTCTGTTTAACAGATCTAAAATCAAACTGACAACCAGAGAATTGAAACTTGCCCTGAAGCAAGCCACCATAATGCTTGAAGATTTCTACCCATCCCACGTGCTGAACCGTATTATTGATCAGCAGGGAACAGAATCTTCTGAAAATGAGGTGGGACCAGGTTTGAACCAGCTTGATGCCATGCACAGAAATGGTGTATCAGTACCAAAGCATGTTGGAATTATGGAGAGAGGAACTGTGACAAGTGGAGCAAGAAGAGGGCCAACAGAATCAAAGTTTGCAACAGTAGAGGAGTGGTGGGACAGCAAAGGACTTGCCTTAGGTATGTTGTTAATTGACTGAAAGAGAAGTTGTAAAATGCTAATAGAAATGGTACAATGAATGGATAATCCTTGTAAAGTGTTAGTGGCCAACGGATTTTATCTTGTGGGAGAGTTGTACATAAACATTTTCTTTTAAAGGCTTTATGGGAATTCCAGTTATTCGATAGAAAATATGTTCAGCAAAGTTTAAGGAAATATATTGTGTACGTGAATGCACATAATGGAGATTAGGAGGGTGTACTTGGTAGACCTTGTAAAGAGTGTGGATGTAGAGGTGATTACCCAAAGAGTATGAATATTTCTTGCATATAAGTGAGTATTAAATACTCATCACATGTGTCATTCTTCACATGGGATGGTTAATGCAAGTGTTATCCTCTACATGCTAGTAATACAGCAGCAAGACCATTCCAAAAAACAGTAAGAAGAGGACTTAGAGTTAGAAATAGTTAAAGGATGCCAAAGTTTGGAAAGAGAATTTTTTTTTCTTTATTATGTTGGCGGCTTCAGTCACAGACAAAAGTCCACATTAAGGCCTGGCCTTAATTGAGATATAAAGATGTTAATGAAAGAGAAAAAGAAGAAATGAGGAAAAGTATTACAGATTTTGGAGGAAGTGAAAAACTTGTCCTTTGAAAAGTTATTGGGATAGATATGAAAAGGTAGAGAGTTCCAAAACTTTGGGGTGTAGGGAAAGAAACAGTTACAAAAATAGCCCACCCTTGAGCTACCATTGGACACAATAATCATGTGATGCAGTAGCTTGCCAAGTATTTGTGGTCTGGTTTATGTTGCTGGTATACTAGCAGCCAGCTCTTGGGAGCTAAAACCAAAGTGATACCTGTAAAAGAGGGGAAAGTAAACCAACTTTGCAGCATTGAGCAGGTGGGTTAAATTTTGAGGTTAGCATGAGAGTTGATAAGTCAGACTGCTTTCAACTCGACTCTGTCAA
Organism: Panulirus guttatus; assembly: GCA_032361385.1. Lineage (NCBI taxonomy): Eukaryota > Metazoa > Arthropoda > Malacostraca > Decapoda > Palinuridae > Panulirus > Panulirus guttatus. The sequence goes on from JAUUDW010002225.1 coordinate 10,388, forward strand.
GTATGATTGCAGAGCTAGAACCA
>JAUUDW010002235.1:0-10409 GCA_032361385.1 Panulirus guttatus
TCCTGTTTTGTAGTTTTATGATCCTAATGTAGTAACATCCCCCAAAATGTAAATTTTCAGTCTGTTTGACTGCTACCGATTAAACCTATTATTGTTATTATTATTATTATTATTAGTACGCTAGTTCTTCCCCAACACGCCTCTTGTACCTTGGGCCCTTCAGGTATGTATTCCAGGTCCTAGTACAATCATGTTATGGGTTCTCGTCCCTCATACATCCACGCACATACTGGTTACACTGTCCAAGGGTTTAACAGAAAAGTTTCTTTTCTTAAGAGTGACCATTTGAAAACCTAATTCCGCACAGGAGTTGAAATGTCAAGCAAAATATAACGAGCAGGACTATCAAGTACAAGGAAATGTGATGAAAGGAAATGAATATTCCCAAGGCATCGCTGGAAATATTACGATCACTCATTCTCTACTTGCTTTCCCTCTTTCTCTCATTCTTAGTATTTAAACGGGCACCCCACTGGTCCTGGAAGGCATCGAGAACCTACCCCAACTTCCAAGAGGGACCTGTCTTCACCACCTTACTCACTGGAAACCCCTAATGACTCCCTTTTCCTCCTACCTGCCCACGAAAACTCCTGCTACCTCAACGCCTCGTCCCTCTCCGGCAAGAGCCCTCGTGTATGGCGCGACCTCCAAGTTCCATCTCACCTCAGGTAGTTTCTGCTGTTGTAGCCTCTCTTGGTGCCTTCCTGTCCAGTGGGAATGGCGGCGTCGTCTCCGTTCATCCATGCCTGGCTGCTGGGGAGGATGTATTTGAGGAGGCGCTTCTCCGGGGGGGCGTAGGAACCCTCGTGGCCGTGGGCGGGCGCGATGTCCTGCGTGGGCGGATCTAAGGCGGCTGGGACGGGCGGGACGGGGGCAGCGTGGGTGTGGGCGCAGCAGGCGCAAGCTGACAGGAAAAGGAACGCCGCGACAATCATGTCAGACAACCTGAAAAGGGAAAAACAAGAACGCATCGGTTACAAAAACGACGCAAAGCAGAAGAATAACAAAGGGATTGAATCCAGGATTCGCTACATGCTAGGCTGGAGGGACCGAACTCATTACTCAACCTAGAAGACATTTGATTCCAGTTGAAGACTCGTGTCCTAATAGGTACCACATGTTCTGATGCTATAAGCACTCGTGTTCCTTTTACCTATCGCCAACAATAGAAAGGAACACAAAGGAATTCAAACAGCTGCAGACAACTGGATCCTCATGAAGCTGTTTCTAATAAGTCGGAAGGGATCAGAAACTCATGGATATGTGTGGTAAGAGTTGAAAGACGTACAAATGTTTCAGGAGAAAAATCTGTAAATTTACACGTAACTGAGGAGGAGCAAGTAACACCAGTCGTAGTTAAGATGCGAAAAGCTTATCAAGTCTATTCATAAACGTATCTATGCTTTAGGCAAGCCGTCAAACGTTACCTCGCCTCTAAACACATGACTCAAACTACACTTTCAAATCACATTAAGAATTTCTACCAATACAGGTAACCTTATCTAGATTCTTTCTCTAGAAAATGATGGATAAGAGACGTGAGGGACATCGTCAAATGAAAGGGGGAAGGGGGGGTGGCACACCACTCCATGTCGTTAGAATCCTAGCTAGATGATTTCATTTCGCGTGCCCCATTACCTTGGCAAAAAACTGTCATTGTCGTGCGTAAGTGGTGGAACTCTCTGCTTTGCTAATGTCTGCAGGAGTGTTCTTATACACACACACAGGCAGTGGCGCTGCTCTTGCCATTAATATTAGAGACGTGTGGATGGTGGGGAGTATATATGCTTGTGGTTGCGTATAGACAAAGGAGATGTGGCGCGCGAATCACACTGGTTGGCGATGGTGCCCTTCCCTTTACAAGAACCGGGTTCGAATCCAAGCACTCATTAGCCTGAGTGCCAGGTCGCAAGTGAGTCCACCTCGAACGCAAAACAGTGCTACACTTAAATAAATCAAGGGGGGGTGGTGGGGGCGAATTCCTTCCGCTACAGTGCGAGAAAATGAACCAATCTGCCAATGGCATCTTGTGCTTCGCAGCTTCCCCAAGGCAACCCAAGAGCTGGTGCCTAGTGTGTGTGTGTGTGTGTGTGTGACTCTCTTGCAGCTCCTGTCTCCTGGGCTAGGATTAGTCTAGAACACTTACACTCGTTGGACGCAACAGTTAATCTTATCCCTAGGCTGCAGCAGCGGCAGTTTCAAAAATAAAAAACGAAAAGGTTTCACGTTAGATATTTTTCCAATTCCTCTTTTGAGAAAGACTGAAAACTTTTTATAGAATGACGCATATCGTGTTACCTTAATCAAATATGTATGCAAGAATCTAGTTCTAGATACGAGTGGATGTGTATTTCTTCTCAAAATATTACTCGCTAGATCAATAGATACTCTCTATATATAAAGGCGTATGTCTTCTTCAAGGCTTCCCCAGGCTTGGTCTACGTTAGGATGATGTTGCAGGCTTAAAAAGCAGGCTGAGTATATACATCTATCCGTAGGCATCCTCAGTATACCCAAAGCCTTAGGCTCAAAGTATAATGTATCAGTATACTGCTTACGGGAAGAGGCAATCCCGGTGGTCGACGTGAAAGCAAGCAGAGAGGAGGAGGAGGTAGAGGAGGAAGAGGAGGAGGAGAAGAGGAGGTATGGAAGAGAGAGAGAAGGATAATAGAATCGCGTAGTAGAAGAGGAAGAGAAGGACAACAAGTAGACGGGAGGAAGACTGGAAAGGGTAGTAAAGAACGGCGTCTGTGTTTCCCCTGCTGAATAGAGAGCAGTATTGCTCTACACTAGGCTTCACACCGAGTGGCGTCTTGAGTTCAAAATGCATGGCCTGGCCTCTCCCTCTCTCTCTCTCTCTCTTTCTCTCTCTCTCTGTGCCTCGTACGAGTTCCTTAATTGCTCAACTACGATTCCCCCTCGGCAGAGAACGCGAGAGATGAAAATCATTCCCATAAAGAAAAGAGACTTGTGTTACTCTGTACATGAATGTGTTTGATGCACGTGTGTGGGGTGCAACAGTTGCCCATCATGGACAAAGGCGCTCACCAAGACTCACTGCTGTTTCTGGCTCCTTCCTATCACCACCCTCTTCATCCACAAGTTCCTCTCGTTCCTCTTCCCCTTTACACACTCTCATTCTTACCTTACACTCCCTCCCTCTCACCTCTTCGCCTCATTATGCTCTCCCCCGTGTCTCTCCCTCTCCCAGCCCACCTCTCCTGCTCCCCATCACTCAACTCTTCACAGACCCGAACACAGTGTCACTCATCCATCTGGGCTCATCTCAGAGAGCAGGTCTTTAGTTGTCAGACTGCCGTCTGGAGATGGTGCCCGGCTGGAACAGGCTCTCCGTAAGCCTTTCAAGGAAAAAAAAGGTTGCCTAAGTAGAGTCTTTAACTCCAGTGTATTTGGGACAACAGTCCCGACTCGGGGTACTGAAGTGGTGCCCGCGAACTAATATCTTTACGCCATCAGCAGCCCAGTGGGGCACGACCCTCCAGACTAAGGGCCGTTGAAGTGATGCTCGGGAACCATCTCACACCTATCAGGATTGATGGCTTTTACCTTTAGTTCTCAATAGAGCTAAACCATCAGCCCATCTCAAAATCTCCCAACAAACACCAGTAATCATATAACCCTAATAATGTCCCCTCTCTTCATATCATTTTCTTTACCCTCCACGTGCTTGCTCTATGAAAATGAATTCTCCTCAGATAAAATTCAACACAAAGCTTTCAAAAACGTATCATTCTTCGAGGTCTCACACCACACACACACCCACTATTATGTGGACGGTTTAATTACTCAACGACCGTCGGTGGTAAGCATAATTACATCTCTACAGAATCTCCCAGCAGCGATGTTTTTTACCTCTGTGACAAGACAGTCCAACGACAGAGAATCGCTCCTCACTTTTACACGTTGAATTCTCTTGCTGTGTTAATAAAATGACTCAGAATGCGCAGGGGTCGACGTGTTGTCACTGGACTGACCCAAGGCGTGTGAGGCAGTCGGAGGTAAACCATGGAAAGGTCTGTGGGGCCTGGTTGTGGATAGGGTCCTTTGGTCTCGGTGCATTGTACATGACAGTTATATGGTGGACGTGAGCGAACGAGGCCATTTCTCTGTCTGTTCCCGGCGTCACCTTGCTAACGCTGGAAGCAATGCGTTTGCCAAACGAGAACATAGAAGCAAGCAGAGAAGATTATTATAGATCCCTACGAAGAACGTCTTCCTCACTCTACGTTTATAAACGAATCTAAAAAAAAACAAAGCCAAAATAGGACATATAAGTGATTGGAATCCTCACAGAAGTAGCCACACACATAACTAGCAATCCTGCAGGAAGGCCAGAAAAGCACACACACACACACACACACACACACACACACACACACACAGACAAAACTACACCCACGACATTTACTCGGGGGAGATTTAAAAGCTCATCCCAGCCAACGTCAAAACGCCCCACTCGAACAGGAAGAAGAATTGATTCGTAAAAAGCCGATTGCTCAAAGTGAAAGCATCTGTGATTTATCAAGGGATCAAAGCGCCGCTATTGATGTCCAGATTTTCCGCCTTATGGGCTCGGAGTGGCACACAAGGAGTTTTTCAACATCGCAGCACCCGGTTGACAGACGTCTGGGATGGTATATATATATGTGTAGAGAGACTCGGGAGACGCACTGAGCCAGTTTCTGCAATTCCTCTTGTCGTTTAAAAAAATGGAAAGAAGAAAAATGGCACTACTAGCAGACGGATGAAATGCTAAAACACCGAAGGATTAGGCAAGAATCTGTGAGGGAGAGAGAGAGAGAGAGAGAGAGAGAGAGAGAGAGAGAGAGAGAGAGAGAGAGAGGGACGCCCTAAGGCACACGCCAAAACATTTCTTTTCTTTTTTCTTTGTGAGTCTTTCACTTCTGAGCGAAAATATCTTCTTCACGTACGAGATGAGCTCAGAAAATCTAATCACCAGTTCTGTCCAGACTTCCATGTGACATCCTAACGACAGTATGAGACTAACAAGCCGTTTGTAAGGGTAGTTTTCCCCACATAAGACAAGTAAAACTTCCTGTTGGTAAAAATGGCTTCACGATAAATCTCTGACTGACATCAGTGGCTGTCAACGGGTGTTTTACACCACAGTTTAAGGTTACTAATTGTTCCTGTGAAGGAAGTGGTTGGGTGTAATCAAGGCCCAAGACTGACTGTGGCACGAATTTGAATCCTTTCCCTCCACCCATCCCACACAAGAGATCTCCACATCGGCACACACTTCCAGTCCGGAGTCTAAAGCAAATGGGAATATTTGCAATCAAATGTTTTTTTTTTCTGTTGTTTTTCACGCCCGAAAAACACGGGTTCAGAACGGCATTTCTGTCGCTGGTTTATCGAGTTTTGTTTCCACAGTATATCAGATTTTTCCTTCACCAAGGAACACTGTTTGCGCCTCGACCAGCGGCAATACCTTTTCAAACGACCGAGCTTGTGTTTCATGTGTTGAGAGAGAGAGTGTGTGAGAGAGAGATAGGGAGTTATGGTGGTCCTGTGTGCACAGACGCACATTATGAACAAATGAACCATCAATTTCATGAACGGTTAAAGACCGAGGAGTTTACGCATACTGCAAACGTGAATAGATAGGGTTCGGATTATACGCCGTTACGCTTGAGTGTTCTACGGCCGAAGATGCGTAAAATTACGCTTGGCTACGCTAACGGCGAATGTCCTTTTCGTCTCAATGGCAACACGAGGCATGGGGCCTTTACGAAGAGCATGACACCATAAACACGAAACACGCCATTATCAGCGCGTGACGCCCCCGTAACGAGACGACACCAGCGCCTGACTTACGACACCATACGCGTCACGCCGAGACGCCACGGTAATTAAGGCTAATTAGCGCCAACCTGCCTCATTACGATGGCGAGTCCGAACACCACCCGTTCGCACAATGGCTGGTAGCGCTAACAGTCGTCGATAATTGGTGTGAAATATCCTCCACGGTCGGAGACTTCAGGGCGTCATTAGCATAATGATTCCTGTTAAAGAAAAAAAAGGAAAAAATGATTTAAGATATAAGGGAGAAATTATTTCCCCGACCCCTAACCAGAAGTTTCTGTCAAAAGCATAGATAATTACCAGAGAAACTGCAGAATTATTCTTATCTCTTGCAGTCACTGCAGTACGGTTTATGCCTCACTGTATCTTCCGAGCTATTGAGAATATGAAAATAAATTCATTATTTTATTTCTGACCTTATTAATGATAATGGATTGTACTTTATTGCGCATTATGCATGACAGATCGAGTGGCGTGTGTGTGTGTGTGTTTCTGTGTGTGAATGACGCCATTATTTGTTTACTCCTGACGCCGAATAATTTTGACAACCGTTGCTGTCAGACAACATACTGTCTCTCTTGCTGGCCTCCACTGAGCACTGCTAGTAAGGATACGAGAAATATTCTTTATCTTAAAGATCACACAAGGAATTAGCTATGTGCTCAGCCCCTTGTGCTATGAGAGGGTCTAGTGAGGCAAAAGCTATTAAAGCGAGAGAGAGAGAGAGAGAGAGAGAGAGAGAGAGATGATTGCAGCAGCCATATACCGGCAAAAAATGATATAATAATCTCTCAGAATAAACATATACAACGTAATCAATGTAGCCTATGGAGAAATTCCTTCCTTTAACCACAAAATAAGTAAATTCAAGAGACAGACGATATATAAACGTAACAACAATACTGACGAGGCCTCTCCACACAAATTTATCTTCACTATGGAGGCTTTGCAAAGCTGGTAGAATCTAGTAATGCTGCACAGATGGAGACACTAAGGGGTGGCTAGTGGCTATCAGAAAGCTGAAAAGCTTGACACAAGATAAGCGTCGTCTCCTCCAAATGGATGTCTTTAATGTTTAGTGTCCTAAGCTGTTACAAGAAGTGTTCTTTCAGCATGTTAAGAGTTAAGATTTTAAGCCAAATTGGCTAAACTAGCGCAAAATGCATCAGTTCAAAGGTGCCCCATGACCCCTTTCAGGAATAAGTGCTGGAAACATTTCAGATCTCCTCTTCAAGGAACCCCTGCGTCACTTTCAGTAGCAGGGGAGTGATGGTATCCTTCAGAGCGAGGAGTTCTTTGACGAGACTGAACCCCCTACCCCCCCCCCCCCCCTTTCGTCAACAGACGATGATATAGCCTCGCCAAGGGTGACTCTGACACTCGCGGTATAAACCCACAGGCAGGCAGAGTCCGGTAACACCCACGCGCGCACACACACACACACACACACACACAGAGTAACACAGACAAACACACACACACACGCACGCAGAAACATGTGCGAATCAATTCCTCTGTTCCTGCTTGGAAAGGAGAGTTCCAGAGAGAGTTGTCTGTTTACGTAGATTACTGGAGTGTTTGACGTTCATGCATTTCTTCATGCCTTTGTGTATATGAATGTTTACAGCTTTTATACAGGCTTTTGCCTGTCATATATCGCTTTTTCTTCTGATCCAGGAATGTCTGGAGGCCACATCTTCCCCTTCGAAAAAGACGAACGTAGTCAAGAAACTTGACTACCATCAGACGTTCTCGCTGGATGACTAAGGCAGAGGACGCGAATGACTGTAAGGTTTACAAAGCAATGGCTCTTCAGGAGAGATTATTGGCAATTTCCCAGAGACTGGAATGACAGACCTGTGAGTTGGTGTGGAAATGGAATAGTATAATGACTAGATGAAAAGATGGGAGAGGAGATTAAACCTTAAAATCGCTTTTCAATTCGCACGTTCTTTTTTTAGCTAGCAACTTCCAAAGCTCTTCTGATTCGAACTTAGAAAGCTTTTCAATACACAATTGGATCACTGGCACTAGATGCAATGATATGGAACCTCTCTAGACCTGCGAGACAAAGTATTCAAAGTAGCCCCATCCACCACATACAAAGTAACAGATGATTAACTTGAAATCTTGCGAAAATGTGACACACAAAGGTAAATTTTCTGATAGGCCAGACCTTCTGCTGTTGGATGTGAACCGCCGGTTAAGTTTACAGTAAGTTTACCGAGGGCCGAGTGCTAAGAGATGTCTCAGAGGCACGTTGTTATGCAGGGAGAGACACATGTCTGTTGTTTCAGGCGTCGAGTGTGTGTGCGTGAAAGTTTAATCAACTAGGAGAGAGGTGTGAGTCCAAGTTGAACCCACAGTTTCTTCTTCCTGGATGGCATCTGTCCCTGACACTGCAGCCTTTGTGCTTCGGTCGAATCTTGTGCCATTCATATATATAAACGATCATATAAATCACGAGATGATTAAACTGTTAAACTTTAAGATCTATTTAACTGTATCAAATAACTGTGAGTACTTCCATAACTGTAATACCCGAAGACACTTACAGCATCTAAAGGAAAATTTAAGTTTAACATATGGATATGTTACAGTGATTTATAAACAATGTAGTGACTGTACAGCTGGGGAGATCGACTGTCACGGTAACTGGAGACGAGTGACTGTAATACAGAGAAGAAACACGTGTCAAGTAGTGAATGACTTGAGCTGTTAAGTGTTGAGAGACTTGAGACTCCAGTATACTGGTAGACCACCAGAGGCTAAAAGGGAAAGAAATGCACATCAAAAGTCTACTTTTTTCCTCCATCTACAAATAATCTACCTATCTACCCGTGACGCAGTAGATAAAAAGAGTGGGAAATCCATCCACTTCCAAAACGTTTTCTTTCTTTCGACAGAATATGATTTTTTTTTTACATTCACGTCCAATGAAAACACTGTTCATACAAAATGAATCTTCCATTTTTTACGATTGACGCAAAAAATGAGATAAATATATCCTCAGGCGGGCTCTCTGGTATAATAATGTCCCCTGGCACAATGAATTTTATGATATATGTTAAGATAATGCTACGAGGATTACAGGAGGATTACACACAGCAAATCCTAATCCCCCAAGCTTCAGTAACTAGATTGGAATCCTGCTGTAGCCCTTATTCATACACTGTTCTGAAGGCTTCAGCTTTCAAAACGTCGTACAACAAAATAAGCCTCGGTGATTTAACGTACAGGATAAGAGCAACGTTTAGAGAGAGAGAGAGAGAGAGAGAGAGAGAGAGAGAGAGAGAGAGAGAGAGAGAGACAGAGTCCTGAGTAAGAGTTGAATCCCGAAGCTGTTGAGTTCCCTTCCTCATCCCAGGAGGAACAAAACGGGTATCGCGTGGCGTAACGCGATTAAAAACCTCATTTTGACCGGGGCATTTCTCAAGGTTTTTTTTTTTTCCGGAGATAAGCTTCCTTAAGGTTTACCGTGAGCTGGTGTAACAATCTCCTTTTTCCTTTTCTCGTATCGTTATGCTAGTGGTCTTGCCTTGACATCCACTTACGTGATGTCAATATACGTCTGACTACGTCTGTGACTTCATCCAGCCCCGAAGAAAAACCGGAAGATACAAAAGAATTAATTACTTTGTACAATGACGCCATTGGCGACTTCCAGCTTAGCTTGTCAAACACACGCAAAAGGTAAGCTTAGTTTATGAGATGCATATACCTTTAACTACTTCCTGTCCACTTGCTCCCTCGCCTCAAACTAACTTTCCAGTCAGCTCATAACCGAGGAAGAGAGAGAGAGAGAGAGAGAGCTCTCTTCCAGTTAAACAGCTAGGAAAAATATGGAGAGCTATATTCTAACTTTCGGACAAAAGTTTATATTTTTTGGAGGGTGGATTATATGAATGTTTCCCGAGAATTATTCTCCCTTGCCTGTGACGGCGACATGTCGTAACAACATTACGAAAAAAAAGTTCTGGGATACGCCCCTTCAATTTCTCGTGTCAATTCACGAAGACATTTGCTGCGACCAACGCTCTCTCTCTCTCTCTCTCTACGACAATGGATCAACCGGGATTTCGGTACGACTAACTCTCTCTACGACTGTCGGGGTCTGAACATTCACGAAGGGGTGGGGCGCGCATGAGACAGGATCAACCGGAGATCGATGTGGTGGTATACGGGGAGCGACGTAGGGGCCAACTGGCTAAACCTGAGAACATGAAGCGGTCGAGGTAAACCATGGGACAGTCTGTAAGGCTTGTCTGTGGATGGTTGCCTCTGGCTTCGTTGCGTTATAGCACGACAGTTAAGAGAATGGATGTGTTTCAAGTAAGTCTGCTGCTAGTCTTATCCTGGCGCTACCTCGCTACAGCGGGAAACGGCGAATAAGTAAAGTATAAATAAATATATATATATATATATATATTAATTATTCTAAGGTGTTGTAAAAGTCAAATCGCACAATAAAATAAAATCCCTTTGGGGCTAAACTCTCACTGTGCAGTAGGAAATTAACAAACTCTCCCGTCAGCATCCTCGTCAATTCGTTGAAATACTTT
>JAUUDW010002246.1:0-26279 GCA_032361385.1 Panulirus guttatus
TCCCAGTATTTGATGTCGTCAGTTGTGGGTGGAAGGAGAACTGGAGGCTCTTTTAAGAAGACACTCTTCGTTCCCCTTTTGTCGTGAGCCTTCATGGTCATCTCATTACTGGGATCCTGGTTACCAAAGCTCCAGATAACTCGAACTGTGTCGACCTGTGGATAGTTAGATTGGGTGAAAGTTGTGTACCTGCTGGCATCTTACTTAGAGGTTAGGTCATTAGAATTTTTTTTTTCTTTTGTAATCAAGATATTTACCTCTACATGATAGAAGATTTTTGTCCTCACACAAACCAAAAATATATTGGAAGATGATATATTTGCCATATTCACGCGACACTTGCAGGTAGTTGTGAACTCAATTTATGTCATAGCAAAATGCTGTCAATGAAATGTTCTTTATTTATAGTACACTTTGTAAGATGAATTGAAACAATGTAACGAAATAAGATTTTATATGGAGTATCTCTATGTTCGTAGGGGAGAAAGAATTCTACCTCGCTGTTCTCGGCTTGTCGTGTAATCGACTAAATGGGGCGGAAACAGGAGGCTGGTAACAGCCCCACCACCTTTCTTTATGGCAATTTCTAAAACTTTTAAGAAAAGAAGGCTCAGGTAAGGATGTCTAAACGTATATAGGTGTAAACAAAATAAATAGAAAGTAGAGATAGGAAGTATGTTTCACGAACGAAACCTGGATGTTCTGGCTCAGAGTAAAATTAATCTTAAGGGAAAAAGAGGAAGAATGACTTACAGATGTCTTAAGTGTAACTTCAGAGGGCAATAGCTAAGGGAGAAGTAGCACTACTGCCCAAGCAGATGTTTTGGAAGTGTATGAAAGAGAATAAGGAAATGAGCTCGGTACTGATGTAGGTAATAATGAGAGTGGACTGTGAGAGATGGGTGTTTAATAGTGCTTATGCAACTGGCCATGAAAAGAAGAATCATGAGAGGCAAGTGTTTTGGGAGTAGTTGTGTGACTGAGACCAGTTATTAGTGAAGGATGATTCAAAAACGAAGGTGAGTAATGTAGCAGTTGAGGATATGATTTGGGGACGTGGGATGTTCAGTAATGTAAATGGAAATGGTGAACTGCTTGGAAAGTCCTGCGCTGAGAAAGGGTTGGTGATTGGTATTACCTGGCATTAATGGATATGAAGAAAAAGATGTTAGGGTTGATTGAGATGCTTTGTGGAAGGTCTTAAGAATATATGATTTCGGAGGAAGATGCTAGAAGCAGTGAGAAGAGTCTATTAAGGCTGGAAGGCATGTGCACGAGTAAGAATAGAGGAAAGTGGTGGTCCTAAATGAAGGATGGTCTGCAGGAGGGGTATGTGATATCAACATGGCCGTTTTATTTGTTTATGGATAGGGTGGTGCGAGGTAAATGCAATAGTTTTGAAGAGTTACTCAGAGTCCAGTAGATACATAGACCACTCAGACGCAAGGTCGAAGCGAGGTGGTCTTGCCTTAACACCATAGAAAAAAAAAACAATGCAGCCACCCTAATAGGCGTAGAAGAAAAGTATGACAGAACAGAGGTTCTCTCCCCTCCCTCCAGCAACATGCCGGACGGTTAACAGGTAGAGGAGAATACTTTGCTGGATTAATATTCCTGAATGGAATTCTTTTCAGAAAAGTTAGAAGGCAGAATGAACCTGAATATGTCATCCGTCCCATCACCAACGACACGCATCCCTTCACTTTATGTTATGAGGACAATAGTGAGGATAAACTTTGAATTCCCGGCTCGCGACGTACCTGATGTGGAAGGATAATGCAATACTTCTCCCTTTTTCCCTGAAGCAAGTGACATGGGATAACCAGTGACAGTAAGGTACTGCAGCATGGCCAGGGCGAGATTAGTGGTTGACAAGGTAGTATGACATACCACGACGTGATGACAACTGATTAAAAGAAGTTTTCAATACCTGAGAGTAATAAGTGATATTCAAGCATAATTTTGAAGACATTAACAGTGCTTCTCTGAACAACATGTTCAGGGAGCTTATTCCATGCGTCAGTAATGTCGTTGGTAAAGAAGTATTTCATATATTCCAGATTACTTCGGTGACCTCTTAGTTCTAGTCCATTTCCTTTCGTTAGTATTGCTGGTGCGACTGCAGAGAATTTTTCAATACTGACGTTGTTAAACCCTTTATGTATTCTAAAACAGTTTTGCTGATTTACCTCGGAGACGCCTCTTGCTTAGAAAGAACAATTTATTTCTCCCATTATGTCCTCATATGGCTTGTTACGCAAGGAAAGAATCAATCTAGTTTCTCTTCGCTGCACTGTTTCCAGTTTACGAATATCCCTGCTTAAGTAGCGGCCCAGAACTTCACTGCATATTGGAGGCCGGTTCTAACTAGACTTAGATATAGAGGCAATATCACATTCTTGATTTTTGTATGTATTTGTTTTTCTTTTTTTATAAAACTTATCTTGATATCTGCCTTCTTGGAGTTTCGTTACAATACTGGGAGAATCTGAAGTTGTTCAAGATAGACCACTAAATCTCTTAAACAAGGGATATCCTTTATTTTGTGGCCCATCAGTTCAAAATCATATATTTTGTTAGAGTTTCCTACTTGCAACAACTGATATTTAATGGAAATTTTCTAGATCATACAGCGATATTATCCAGAAAATTGTAATCTTAGCCTGTCTTCTTGTTGATCTAATATGGCATTGCCAGTCTTTGTGTCATCTACATTTTTGACGCAAAATCATTCATGCCTTCATCTAAAACATTAGATATCAATCATGAAAAGTATAGGCCCCCTGGACGGTACCCTGAGGGCCTCACAGGTATCAGGTGACCACGGTGATGATTCACCATACATTACGATTCTTTGCCACCTATCACGTTTACTATGCAGCTGGCAATCCCCAGAGCCCGGATTTTACACACCAGTTTAAAGCGAGAGAGTATGTCGATTGCCTTTTAGATGTCCAAAAATACAATATTTGTTGTTATGTCTTGTCATGGGTTGAGAATAAATCATGATAATGTTCAAGGGGGGTTGCTCTTGCTCTGACATGATCTGTGCCTTCTAAAACAATTCTATCATTGATCAGAATGTGATGCTCAAGTACGATTTTATGTCTAATAATCGACTCCAGAAGCTTACATATAATTGATGTGACGTTAATAGGACGGCAATTGCCTAGTAATTTGTGGCTTCCCTTTTTTGTGTATGGGAGTGACGTCTGCAAGTCTTCAGTCCTGCGGGACTACTCCAACCTGGAGAGATTGATTGAAAATATAGGTTAACGGTCCGGCAATATCCTTTTTGACGTTTTCAATTACTCATGAATAGAACGATCAGGACCTTGGCTTTTATTTGTCCTCATTTTATCTATGTGTTAGTACATACTTCTCTAACTGTGACGGTAAATTCTGGTATAGTGTGAGTACTATTTATCATTGTCTTAAAATTCGTGTCGCTATTTATTGTAAAAACTTGTTAAGCGTTTTGCTATGATGCTTTTATCGTCCACAACGGGTTCCCTATCTTCCTTTACTAAGGGTTCTGTCCCACTCCTTATATGTTTAATATTATTGATATATCTATAGAATCTTTTAGGATCTATATTACTATCTCTTGCAATACACGGTTTGTATTCTCTCTTGGCTTGTTTGATAAGACCTTTCACGTGTCTTGTGACTGTTATATTGCGCTGCAATATTTGGGTCGTTTTCTGGTTGCTTAATCTTGTAGAGTTTATATCTGCGCCGTATAGCCCTTTGCAATATCTTGGGAGCACTATTCAGGCTTGTTGTTGGTTTTATTGTTTCTGCTGTGCATGGGCATGAATGTGGCTTGATGGTGCATAAACTGACGCTTAAAACTGGCCCATAATTCCTCTGGCCATGAACCAACAAGGATGAGACTCTTTAATGCGTCGCGCAGCCCATTAAAACCCGCTATTTTAAAGTTAGGGATAATGATACTGGTTTTAGGGGAGTTGGTTTTGATATTTACGTTGAAAATAACCACGTTATAGTCACGAGTGTTTGACGATAATGGAATCTTAACCAACGGCAATAAGAAATGCGAATCATATAGACAAGTATTTCGATTCATTATTTTCGAAAATTCCTGAGATATATCACAAGCACATAACATTTTCTGAAACAGAAGTTAGACATGCATTGTCTTCTGCCATAACGAACTTGAATGTTTGGAAGAATGAGATCCGAAGTCTCATTTGGTCCTCATAACATCAACCCCAGGATACTGACAGACTAAAGCCGACAATTAGCATTTTCGGTCGTCGAAATAATCGATAAAATCGCTACAAAAAGGGAACGGTGTCCAATAAATTGAGGTCTGCAAATTTAAAGCCAATTTCCCCCCCCCCCCCCTCCCCCCAAAAAAAAAGGGAAAAGGGGGGATTACGTCTCAAACTATAGTTCAGTTAGTTCGTAATTTGGTTTTGGGTGAAATGTTTGAAAAGGTATTCAGGAAAGAAGAAAAACTCGTTATTTTTTTTAGAACGTGATAAACAAATAACAGATTAACATGGATTCCATGATAAATGATCACCTTTAAAAAACTGAAAATAATTCTCTATTTATGTAAACAATAAATGTGATTCCAGAATACTCTGATATTTACGAAGGCTTACAAAATGCTTTCGACTATTTACGGCATAAAAGCTTGTTAGGGAAGAAAATGGCTCATGGCAGAGGAAACCGAATATGTACTTGGATATCAGATAGTGTTACAGATAGAAAACAAGTAGTGGTATTAAATGGGGAAGCATCTGAATAGGTGTGTATATCTTACTCGCTAAATTAGTGATCTGAAGACACGACTCGTTAGCACAACTTCATGATTTGCCGTAATAATGTATCAGGAAATAAAGGTTAATCAAAGCAAGACTGCTTAAGCATTTAAAGTGATTTGGACAAATGAAGTGGTCAAAGGAAGGATAAACGGCAATTGAAGTTGACAAATGCAAAGCAATGCATTTAGGTGTAAAGAAAAAAAGACTATAGATTATTTGTATGAAATGCTTGGTGAGCCATTCTTGGAAGCACAAAAAACTGAGAGTTCTTGATGATGATTAGTAATGACTTAAGATACTGAAGACATTGCCAAGATGGATATGATAAAGTAAGCAATGTTAGGCTTCATAGCTAGAAATATAAACTGTAAAACGAAGGATGCAATACTTACTCTTTACAACGCCTTGGTCAAACCTCCATTCAAAATGCTTTGTTCAGTTTTGGTCAACGAACTTAAGCAAAGACGAAGATGAACTGGAACGAATACGAAGATGAGCAACAAAACTAGTTCGGTCGGATAGATATAAACCGTTTTAGAGAAAGACTTAGAGTTCGAAAATTACTTCCCCTGAAAAAGCGGAGACTCTGAGGAGATCCGATAGCTTTCAAAAAATAGTTTCAACAAAATGACATGCAACTATTTCTTTACTTTAGCAGGCTATTTAACGAACGCAGTAGTACTGATGTAGGCAAAAGTCTTTTCAACTGTAGAGTTATATAACACTATAATAAACAAGCGGCAGATGTTGTCAAAGCTTAGATTATCAGTACCTTTAAATCATGACTAAACCAATACTTAAATGATATCAGCCACCATTATTTAAGACTCTTCAAGGAGGAAAAACAGACATTACAATTTCTTGTAAACACTAAATACCAACTTTCATTTCTTTGGGATTAAAGTGTCTTTGCCGGAGACTCCCGCTGCAGTATATAGAATACGGAAATTCTCCTATTCACACCTTTTTCCTATAGAATATCCATGGTAGTATACTCTAAACACGTGGTGCTCCCTCTCATCTATTTTTCTAAGCAGGATTTTACGTTCGGAGGAAATCTCGGATTGGGAGGTGGCCTCTGCTGTACAAATCCTATAAATTACTGAGATCAGAAATTCAGAATACTATTATTTTCTCTCTCCTACTATGTTCTGCTTTTATCTGTTTTTCCCATGTACTCCCGTGTACATCAACCCGCAGTCTACACCATCTCCAGCACCCTTCAAGTGCTCCCATACACTGCAATCTCTCTCTCACATACTGCTCCATATCCACCATGCGCCATACCATCTCACCCGAGATTGCACCCACCATAGCCTATCCCTTACGCTTTACAATATCCCATACACACACTACCGCATACCTCCAGACTCCCTCCCAGTCATATATTCCCTAACCTCATTACCATATTTCTTTTACATATGACACTTTAACCTCCACACATTATCGTACATCTCTCACAAAATATATTCCACCTCCTACACAATAATCTCCGTCCCATCACATTATACCCTATTTCCACACACAGTCCTCTTCCCACGAAAACACTATACTCTATCCCTGAATACTTCCTGACATACCTATTCGCACACGTTACACCCTATCCACCAAACACTGCACTCAGTAGTCCCAACAGTACACTCCATCTTCCCACTACACCCAATCTTCCCAGCACAAAACCCCATTTATCAACGCTACACTCCATATTCCCAACACTGCTCCGTATTTTCGACACCCTCTCCTTCCAACCCCTCGGACACTACACCCTGTCTGTGGCACCCTATATATACACCTCTCTAACACTATAAACTGCGACACCCCCGCACACGTGATGCACTTGTGTACCTCCCTAATACACTGCATCTTGGTCATTCCTCACACACCTATACTTCCCTGACACACATGGTATGTGGTGCTACACGTCGCGCTTTGACACAACGCTGGGTCTTTCCGCGTAGTCATACTTTTCAGAACCAAAGTTGTGCTGAATCACACACACACACACACACATACACACGCACACACAACATGGGCCTCCGTAGTGTTGTGTTAGCGTTAGTGACCATGAGTCAGCACGTGCCCGCATGATTTCGAATCCTGGACGCGGCAGAAGTCCCACAGCCAGTCTCCTTTGTTCATTTTCCACTCGAGGTTTGTTGATAAATGGGTTCCAGACTTATGCTGGTTAATGTGTGTGTATGCTTGTACATACAGGAGTGAAGACACGGTTAGGGGACGGGCACCATGAGTGCAAAAAAACTCTCTCCCCGTAACACAGATAATAATCAATTAGTAATCACACACACACACACACACACACACACACACACACACACACTAGCTAATAATGGGAGAGAGGAGCTTTCGTTTCAAAGAAAAGAATTGGGGAATTTGAATTCTTTATCAAGGTGCCAGTGAACACAGTGAACACACCACTCGCACACCATTAATACAAAATCGTATCTCCACACGTACTTGCATGGATAGCGAGAGTGTCACAGTAGGAGAAAATGATCATATGTTATTCAAGTTTGATTGTGTGGTAATGAGGATGTAAACAGAGCAAGAGATGAGATAGGACTTTTAAGAGGAAGTATAAGCGTGGTAGTTACAGAGATCTTAACAGTTTCTTTGGTAACATTAATTGTATATCTGAGTTCAGTAACAAGGAACCTGGGTATAGTGTTGAGAGGTTCTATGAAATCTATAATGAAGTCGTAAGAACGTGGGTATCTTGAGCCTCAAATGTCGATGGAAGGATAAGAAGGAGGAATCATTCTATAAAAGATGTCTAGAAGGAAACAGCTTAGGAGATGTCCTGTGACGAAGATGTATGGGGTCAGTTTCAGCATTTTTAAGGTGTGAGAAAGCAAGAAACAAGTATGGCAGAATAATAAGAAGAAGAAGAAGAAAAGAAAAGACGTGTGGACAAGGCAGGAAAAAATGCAAAACTTTTCCGTAAATCAGTTAGGAGGAATTTATCAGTAAGAGAGCAGCTAATGAGGGCTAGAGTTTCGGAGGATAATAGGAAATTTGAAGAGC
This sequence comes from Panulirus guttatus, assembly GCA_032361385.1. NCBI lineage: Eukaryota > Metazoa > Arthropoda > Malacostraca > Decapoda > Palinuridae > Panulirus > Panulirus guttatus. The sequence goes on from JAUUDW010002246.1 coordinate 7,839, forward strand.
TAAATGAAAAATTCAGAAATGTTTTTACAGTGGAAGACACTATAGTCCCAGCACCAGTAAGATGGAACGGGGAGGTTTTGAAAAGCACTGAGGTATCTGGAAAAGATATCATCAGAATATTAAAGGTCTTGACTCGTGCAAAGCTCATGGTCCTGATGACATTTTACCACATGCGTTGAAGATGTGTACAGATAAACTTAACTCTCTTAAAACACTGTCACTAGAGAAAGGCAAAGTGCTAAAGGAATGGAAGAGGGTAAACGCCATACCTATATATAACAAAGGAGACATGGAATAGGCGTTGAACCATAAACCAGTCTTCCTGACGAGTGTGGTCCGTAAGGTGTTAGAAAAGATAGTTATAAAACGAATGGATGACTCACCATAGAGTAGAAATTAACCTTGATAATAGACAACATGGTTTCAGGGAAAGAACGTCATGCGTAACGAGCCTCTTAAATTCTTACGTGAGAGTGAGATCAATATTAGACAAAATAGAAGGCGGGATGGACTGTTTGTCTCTGAACTGTCAGAATGCATTTGACATACCGCATATGAGGCAGGAATAAGGGGGGAGACTCCTTCGTTGTATATAAGATTATCCTAGTAGAAGGGAACAGAGGACGCATGTCAGAGAAATCTCAAAATGGGTTTAGGTCATCAGCGGAGTTCCGGAGGGCTCTTTTCAGGAACTATCACTCCTCTTGATTTATGTGAATATCTTGCCAGAAGAAATGGACTTCTCTTTGAATATGTTTGCAGATGATGCACAAATTACGAGGGAAGTGAAAATAATGAAAGATCACATCAAGGTAAAAGAGGACTTTGACAGACTCCAAGTTTGGTCTGGTATATGGCTGTTGAAGTTCAACCGGGGCAGTTGTATTGAGGATGGGTCATAGTGAAAGAAAGCCTCGATAAGATGTTCATGTAATAAGAAACATGTTGCAGGAAGCTGTGTGTGAGAAAGACTTGGAAGTAGATAATGTCCCTAGCCTGTTGCCAGAGTCTCACGTAAAGAGAATAGCTAAGGAGACCAACAGTCTGTTTGCAAATGTTAGAATTGCTTTGAAATTCACAGGCAAGGAAATATTCAGTAAGCTGTTCACTCCTTATATAAGACCAAAACTAATATATGCTTTTCAAGTCTAGTCACCGCACCTAAGGAAATGAAGAACTAGCAGAGAAGATCAAAGGAGAGCAACAAAGATGGTACCAGAATTAGAGAGCTGATGTCTAAATTTGCCCTCCATGGAAGGAAGAAGATTGAAGGATGACCTGATCACAACATTCAAGTGTTTGAAATAGAGTGATGATATAGAGAATGAACAGTTTTGAGAGAAGTGTAGGTATAGAACAACCAGAGGAAATAACATAAGATTAAGCAAGAAACTTGTTAGAAAAGATTTGAGAAGGTACTTTCATAACATGAGTGGTGGACTAGTGGAATGAAATTAAGTTAGACATCGTTAATTTGGAGAGTGAACAGTACTTACAGGTAATACGAATAGATAATTAAGCACACAGTTTTTTTGTTAACATAAACTCAGAAAAAGGATTTCAGTAGCTAGGAGCCAGGACACTGTGGTGGAAAGTGAAGAGGATTTCAGTAGCTAGGAGCCAAGACACTGTGGCGGAAAGTTCAGGTAATTTATAACTAAGGAGTAACCTCAACTCCTGAGGGAAGGCTGAGTAAAGAGGGTGGAATCGTTCAATAAAAGATGTCAAAGAACGAAGCCTCAAGATGCACTTTGAGAAAGACATAAGTGAGACACCAGTCAGCCAGTATTTGTAAGGTACAGTAAAAGCAAGAAATGAGTATGACTGGACAAGGAAGAAGAATCAGAAAAACTGTTAAAAGAATCTTGTGCACTAGGCTGAGGATAATCCAAAAACTTTCTACAGCTTAAACGGGAATAAGCTGCAGGTTAAAGAGCAACTAATTGGACTAAGGGATTAGAGGGAAGAGTTATAGGGTATGATGTAAGGATATGCGCTTTCACAGTGGAAGACACACTACAGCTCCACACCAACTGAGATGAAATGGGGAGGAGATCTTAGAAAGCATTGAAATATCTAGAAAGGTCATAGACAGGATACTAAAGCGTACTTACCTATGTAAGACTTGTGGTCCTGATGAAATTTTTCCATGTGTGCTGAAGATCTGTGCAGATACACGTGATAAACCACAGTACACAAGCATGTATGATTTCTTTCTCCCAGCACAAGCTCATCATGTATGCCTATACCTTACGTTATTGCTCTAGACACACGTGCCTATGAGCGACGAAAAATGTTCCGTAGGACTTGATGTCACGCCGCATGAGTTGGACCTTCCGCCGGGCATTTCTCCAGTAGTCTCACCACTGTTGATATACAATGAGGTATGTTGCCGGCGGTGCTTTCAGGGGATGTACCAAGCAATTTTCCTAGAAGAGCCGTCCTTGCTGATATACACAATTGCGACTGAGGCCAAGGGCCCTTGAAGGACGATCTAAACATAGAAGGTTAATTTTTGGAACGTTCACATCCGCTGACTGAGGCAGAGGACACCAGCGTCTGAAGGACCCGTAAATACGTCTCAACATTTGACATCCATAGATACAAACAGCACCTACCACAGTGGATAGGTTCACTTCGCTGACAACCTGACACTACTATAACAAGATTCCCACGTTGCATGTCTTGTGAAAACCTCTCCAGCATTCCTCCGTACTCTTCACATATTGACAACAATACTCAAGCTTTTAGATATTGGTTTTGCTCTAGAAATCTGTAACAGGATCCAGCTTAGGACTTAAGAGCGACACCATCAGTTAGCTCTATAGATTTGAATCCCTGAGCTTCAGGTCACTGGTCGTAAGTTGCTGACCAATGCCTGCCCCTAAGATCTACCATCTCACTCCAGGTCCAGCTCAAACACATACTGAAGAATGCTGGAGAGCATTCCCAGCCTTGACTTATTCCCAGAGACAATGAAGGTTATGTCTGGTGTGGCTAGACAACACGTGATAGCACTGAATGTTTTCGTATTGGAAATACCATTATTTGTAGGGATTTACACTATATGCTTTCCTTTTTTCCCCAAAGATGCGTCTAGATGTGTTGAAGCTGATGTATGATGAAACTAGATTTGGTTCAAAGATGATTTGAATGACAGGGCTGTAGGAAGACATGGAATTACAAAACATGGATCCAAACTTCTCGCTCTGTTGAAAATTTGTCCTCTCAGCTAGGAATATAAATGTGTCCCAGAATTCAGGGAAACATTCCTGGCATTACCACCAGTTTTCATCAGCTTCCAACTAATGCCAGGCTACTCATATTTGTATCTTTCAGTTTAACCACAGCTCTGCCCATACCTGAGGGAGTTGCATTATCTGTGGGCGAGCGTCCTTCCAGCGGAGGGCAAGTTGATCAGCCACAAAGCTGCTTACTGGACAGCGTAACAAGCTTCGATTATTAACACACTACGATGGCAGGAGAGAGAGCCTTTAGCTTTTCAAGTTGTGGCAGCATATATTTGCATTGAATGTAGCTCATTCAGGACTCGATAGACATAACCATTACACACTAGACTGACTATCGACATCGTTCGTAGTTTCCGTTTCTCATCGCAGTTACGTTTCAATTTGGTCGTTCCGCTTTGAGACGGTTCCCTAGTAGTGCTACACTGACAGCCAGCCTGGTACTGTAGGTCTCTTTATAGAAGGCCAGCAACCTTCCCGTTGCAGATTCGTCCTCGATGACCTATGAGTGACTCCAAGTAACTCCCCGCTTGCGTTCAAGATTTCGTGTTTGAAGGTAAACCACAATACACTGGACTTCTCAGAAGGGAGAAGGCATCGGACGTATCAGAGACTCTAGCACATGCTTTGATTGCGTGTCTTATCCTTGAGCATCTTCTGTTGTGTCTTAAATATTGGAATTTGCTTGGATCTGATGTCCATCGCGTGGATATGAGATCTTCATTAATAATGTTCTTAATAATTACTTTTATAGAACTTCATTCATTATTTGTAAGAAAGCGATACGGCTCTCATACTTTAACAGATCTGCCATCCATTACGTTTTTGCCGTATCTATTACTTTTTTTTTAAGATAAATACGACAGTACGATTTTTCTTAATATAATACTCTTTTTGGAATTCTAGTCGTATGTTCATGTACTGTACATGTATTATGTATGTAAACAGTATATCTTGACCAAAGAGCTGCTGAGTTGTGGGTGGCCATTTCACAACTAAGAGACAAGCCTTCTTTTAAGAAGTATGTACTTCTTCCCAGAATCATGTTTGCTATCGTGTCAGTTGCTAAAGCAGTGCTGAAGATGAGAGAATTTTCAGTCTGGTTAGGAAAAACTCTACTGAATTTCGCCCGTCTTGGCTCACAAACGTTATCAGATTTCCTCACACAATAAGTGTATAGCCGGGCTTAAAAAAAAAAACGGTTGTTATTGAGTTAAGTTTAGTGAAAGGCTTCTGGAGAAGTGCAAACATGCAACCACTGCTTATAACAAAAAGCTCTCTAGCCAGAACTGAATATGTGTGGACAAACAAGCATTAAAACTTCTGTTGGCTTAGTTCGAAGACCGAAAATGAAACACTGCTGACTAGATACTTTGTTGGTTTTAAAGGGAACAGTTTTCGACTATTTGCAGTATATGTAAATAAATGAATGGAGGTAACAGCTTCAGCACTGGACATCACAATTTCCTGTATTGAAAGTTCAGTGTATTGCGCGTGGTTGTAAGTTTCGGTTGGATTTTTTTTTTTGCTCAAAACTCCATATTTTTGCCATGTGTTCTTTTCTTTGTTTGACGATGTTGACAGCTATGCTTTAATGTTAGAATGTTCTGTACGCTGTTACGGACATGATTGTGGATGCCAGATTACAGTATTTTACAGCCACCTGAGTTCTAGAAAGCCCAGAAAGGAGACCATTAGTGGCACCTTAACAACAGCCGTTGTCTTTTAGAAGAGATACTGGCTTCAGATGGAAGCAGATTAGAAGTACAACATTGAATATGGCGTAGGTTCCGTCTCTTCATTAAGAGCGCTCGCTGCCAAAAGAAGAAAGGACCTTAGAGAGGCAGAAGCAGTCTGCCCCTCACTAGGGATGGCTGAAGACTGTCAAGACGGCCTCTTGAACACCTGCAGAAAGAACAGATGTAACCACTTTCACCAATGTCACTATTGTCCAAGCTCTATGCTGCACTGCAGGTCCGATGCTACTCCAGTCCCCTGTTTCCTGGGCAGAGAATATAAGTGAGCATCAGTTGAGTAGTTAAGAAACCTCAGTTCTAGGCCCTCGCATGAATGATCAGCCACCTTTAGGGTTTTCAAGTAGTGTCCGCTTCCAACTCTACAAAACCACAGCTCTGCTTTTGTCGGCCCTCCCTCGCAGCGTTCGGGGTCTCAGAGGCTCGTATCGGGCACCCGATCCGAAGGCGCAGCGATCATCCTCGTCTCCTTTCTAAGAGATCGCGCGTCCAGACAACTTGGACATTATCCTGATATCTTCTTGACACTGATATGAGGTTTGTTGCCTGCCTCCCTGATGATCCATGCATGCAGACTGCAGCAGTCAGGTCACGTGGCTTGCTTCCAAGAACTTCACCTTGCTTGCAAGGTTGTCTTGCACGGGCTGCGTGAGTGGAGTCTTGAGATATTTGTGAAAGAAACTGGTCTTCACCCACCTCCATTGTCAAGACAATGAATCTTTTTCAGAAGCAAGACAGATTGTTGTGGGGATTTTGAATTTTGTTTGTTTGCCCTGTGCCTCAACTGCTTGCTTGACCTCTTTTGACAAACATTACGCCTCCATTTTGAACCAGTAGCTGTCTTGCCACCTTTACCTGTATACTAACAGTTAATGCAATAGATCACTTTTAAGAACAGAACTAGTAAGACGTGTATTTCATTACTGCTTCGTTACTGACAGCAGTGCTTTGAAAACAGTATTATAACATAATTTTAGAATATGTTATCACTGGACTGAATTTAAAGCTCATTAAGTGTTGATGCTCTCAGTATCTTAGTATGACTGTTGCTGTCATCATCATCTGTCGGTATGTCAACCTATCCTTGTTGTCAGTATTATTTCCAAGTATGTTAGAGCAGTGGTATTGTTACTACACTGAGGTCATCGTCATTTGTTTCTATTTCCGTCAGGAAATTAGTATTGTCTAAATCGTCAATAAAGTGTTTCGACACACATGTAGAATAATGCTGATACTGAAGTGATGTCAATCAGTGAGAGTTGCTCTGTTCACTGAGGAATGTTCTGTTCACTTCATCACTGTAATGGAATCTTTGCTATTACCACCAGCAGGACAATGACGTACGGGCACCAACAGTATATAAACATACTGAGAACGGTAGTTTATTAAAATCCTGACGGTATCAGTACTTACATGTCTCAGAAGATAGGGTGACTAACAACTTTATACTATAATACATCATAAGCTGTTCCGGAATAACAGTCGGTAGTAGATATACAACATGCTGACAACAGTGCATTAACATAGACAAAAAATGAATGTTGCAAGAGTATTAGTCAAGCAGACAGCCACATAGCTCTAGCATTTTAACAACGTATTGACGAGAACAGTGCATCACTATATAGGCAACACTAACACATACATATGACAGCAATACATCATCATACTGACAACAGCATTTAACGTTCTGACAACGACAATTTACTGGTGCAATGAGAGAAAGAGAGCATTCATAAAGAAAACTGATATTATCCCATACTGATGACACTACAAAAACATATTTACAACAGAACACTAGTATACTAATAGCAGTAGTACATTGTCATAAGAAACAGCACTTTTTTTTTATATTGGAGGCCCCAGTCACGGACAGAATTCCACATCGCAGTCGGGTCTTATTTGAAATATGAAGAGGTTAGGAATTTTGGAGGAAGTGAGAAACCTTTCTTTTAAAAAGTGCCAGGTCATAATTATTGGGAAGGACATGAGACGTTAAAAAGTTCCAAAGCTTCGAAGTGTAAGGAGAGAAACGGTTACCAAAATGGTCCACCCTTTAGTTGCCAACGGACACTCGGTAATCATGTAACGCAGCAGCTTGCCGAGTAATACGTGTTCTTGTTAGTGGTGGGGGCACACAAGCATCCAGCTTTCGGGAGCAGAAACCAAAGTAATACCCACAGAAGAAGAAAAGTGAACTAGTATTGAGGCGTAGGGCAAATGAGTCAAGATTTGAAGTTATCCTGGAAGAGTTGATAAGTCGGACCGCTTTCGACTTAACTCTAAGTAAGGATGCAGAGCTAGAATCACCCCAGATGTGAGAGCATGACTTCATAAAAGGACGGATCAATCCTTTGTAAAACCTTGGCAGTTGTTCAAAAAAATAGAAATATTAATATCTACACAGGACTCCCAGTTTCTTAGAGGCAGACTTAGCAATTTCCTTAATATGGGGTTTCCAAGATAAGGTGGATGTTACAGTAATACCAAGGATATTCATTAACATAAGAGGTGGAATTACAGAACCGTCGAAGGATAGAGAAAAGTTGTGAGAAATTTTCGATCGAGTGAGGGCAGAACCTGGGTGTTGGAGGCATTAAACTTGAGCAGTTTTCGGCTACCCCACTGAGATATCCTGTTCAAGTCTGATTTTTTTGAGGTAGTAGTGTCGAGACGAGATCCAGATCGAATTAGGGACGTAGGAGCAGAATTGAAGGATGTGGGGGAATAGTGTTGAGCCGTCAACATATAAGTGCGTTTAGTTATTTGTAGAAGAAAGGAAATCCTTAATAAAAAGGAGAAAAGTGTAGGAGACAGGATAGAAACTTGAAGGATAACACTGTTAATGGAGAAAGGGGGAGAACCTGACCCATCAACAACCACGGAAGTTAGATATGAGGGAGGAAAGTGAAAGGGAAACAAAAAAAAGAGGGGAACTTAGAGGTGAGACCCCAATACCACACCCTGTCAAAAGCTTTGGATATGTCAAGGGCAACTACATATGACTCCCCAAAATGTTTCAGAGATGACGACTAGGCATTAGTAAGATAGAAGAGAATATCATTAGCGGATCTTGCCTTACGGAAGCCATATTGGTGATAAGAGAGAAGACTGAGATTTTCGAGGTGTCTAAGAATATGGGAGTTGAGGAGGGATTCAAAGACTTTGGAAATAGATTTCAAAGTAACAGAACGACAGTTGGAGGGGATAGAACTGTTACTCTTAGGGATGGAATCTGCCAGCGTGTGCTTCCAAGAAGAAAGAAAAGTTCTTGGTTTTAAACACACACGGAACAGACGAGGAAGCACAGGTGCAAGTTCGGAGGCACGCTCTTTTAGTAAACAGGGATGAATGCTGTTAGGTTCATAAGCTTTGCAAGTGTTCTGAGAGAGAAGCGCTTTTCGGACAGTTCGAAAAGAGATTACGGGGAGGGGCATAGGATTAGGAAGAGAAATATCAGGGGGCAAGGAATGTTAGAGTCATCCAAGGTGGAGTTAGAGGAGAAATGAAAACCAAAGAGAGTTGCTACGGGAGAGACAGCTATAGTACCATCAAAACGAAAAAGTGAAGGGAAGGTTAGAGCGACAGAACTTCTTAGCGATGCCTTTAGCTATAGACCAGAAAGACCTATCAGTGGATGAATAGGAGAGGTTATTGCACTTCCTTTGAATAAAGGAACACTTTGTTCACATATAACATACTGGCAACGATTACGGGCAGTGATAAATGCTGAATGGGAATTGGAGGAAGGAGAGTTTTTCCAAGCCCGACATGCCTGATCCTATGCCTGAATGGCCTCAGAACAGGAGCGGTTGACCCACGAATTGGAAGAAGAGGTCTTCTTGGAAGAATGGGGATAAATGCGTTTATCGGAGACAGATGCATCTTCACATAAGAGATGTAATTTACCTAAGGAAAGTCAGCATAGAATTTTCGCAAGTTATTCCAGTCAGCTTTGTTGAGGTCCAATATTTTCGTTTAGAATGGGCTACTGGTGCCTTGAAAATAGATGGAGTTATGAGTGTAATAAGATGAACCGAATAAGGGCGAGAATGTGTCGCTCCATCGCGAAGGATTAGAGGTGAAAAACATCCAGAATATTAGGAGAGTGGTCACAGCGGTCAGGAACATGGATAGGATGATGATTTGCTTTTGATTATTTGAAATGGTGGAAGTGAGGTCGTCAGTCCCTCGACCATCCGGATGGGAGAATTCAACCATTCCCTACGTGGAACACTGAAATCCCTTAGGTCGAGAATCTCGGCTTACAGGTGAGAGGATGTCACTGCCTTGTAGCAGGAGTTAAGATAGTCGAAGAAAGGCATAAAATTGGCAGAATTAAGAGAGCAGTAAGCAAAGCAAAGGAAAACAGTGTAGTTTGAAGACAGACCTCGAGCCACATAACATCAAAGATTGTAGCCTCAAGGTCCTCGAGGCGTTTCGCGTGTGTGTTGATGTTGGAATAAACACAGAAACCACCTGTGAACCGAAATCATGTGTGGAGATTATAGTTGGATATGGGAAAGAGGCTAGTGAGAACATTATTAGACATTTGGGTTTCAGAGGGAAGTGAGATATTAGGAGAGGTACTAGAAAGATAGTGTTTCAACAAAAGAGGTTACTAAAGAAACCACGAATTTTGATATAGTGAATAGTCTATTAGGGAGGGAAGGGTCGTGTATATAAGTGTACTTACATACTGCGACAACGGTACACTAACATACTGACAACAGTACGCAGACATACTGATAACATCACACTAACATATCGGTATCATTAATACGCTAACATGCTGATAGCAGTATATAAACATGAAGATAAGAGCTCACCGATTTACGGTTAAGAACAGCACAATTACATGCTGACAGCAGTAGGTCACGGTCATACTGATAACAACAGTACACACTCATACTGACATCATTACACGGCATTCAGACAACAATACACAAACATACTGATAACAACACTAACATACGGACAGCAACAATACAGAAACATACTAACAACAGTACACAGCATGCTGACAACAACAGTACCACCATACTGACAACAGCATTATACATACTAATTACACCGGTACACTAACATACAATAACAGCTCACAAATTGACGACAACAATATATTAAACATACTGAAAACAACAGTATACTAAACATATAGACAACAGAAGTACACTGACATATTGATAACATCAGCATATTAATATTCTGACAACATCAGTACATTGACATACTGTTGATAATAGCACTGTAATATACTGACAGCGTCACACAAGCATAAGAAAAACAGTACACACAACATAGTAACCGCAGTGCAAGAATATACTGACACCAGTACCCAAACATACTGATAACAACACAAAACATACTGACAGTAACGTCACACTAACGAACTGACAACAGCAGTATGCAAACACAAACAATAACAATAAACTAACGTTCAGACAATAGTGTTTTATTAACATACTAACAAAATCAGCACGCTAACATACTGACAACAGTAGGCAAACATAATGATTACAAAACACCAATATATTGACATCTACAGTACGTAAACTTACTGACGATATTACATGAAGGTACTGTGAAAATCGTTACACGATTATATCAACAGCAAAAGTACACCTGCATAGTGACAGCAACAGTGCACTAACATACTAACTATAAAAGTGCACTTAACAAAATGCCAACAATGGTACACTAAACATTCTGACAACTGTAGCACACTTAACATACTACTGACGACATTAGATTGACATACTGACAAAGGCAGAGCACTTTCATTCTGACAACATTACACAAACAGTTGAAAAACAGTGGTACACTAGCATCCTGACAACAGCAGTATATTTACCTACTGACAACAACAGTACACTAACATATATTGAGAACAATGGTATATTAACATACACCAACAAGCACATAAACATGGCACAACAAGGGCACATAAAACATAATGACAGCAACTGTACACAGACATATTGACAACAGGACCCAAACATACTGACTACGGCACAGTATCATGATGAACAGAGCAGTGTACTAACATGCTGACATCAACAGTATACCAACATACTAACACCCGTAAACGAACATACTGGTAACACCACACTAACATTAAGATACTGAAAGCAAGTGCGAAAACATACTGATAACAACAGTCAGCTGATATACGGAGAACAACAGTACACTAGCTTACTGACAACAACAGTACACAGACATGCTGACAACAACAGCACAAAACTTGCTGACAATAACACTACACTAAACATACTTACTTCAACAGTATATTAGCATACTGAAATCAGCAGCATGCTAACATACTGACAACAACAGTGAACTGACATACACCGTACAGCAGCTTACTGACGTACAAAAGGCAGCAGTGTAATAACATACTGAGCAACAGTACTGTATTGCTGACAACAACAGTAAACCTAATATACAGAAGGCAGCAAGCAGTACATCAATAAGCTGCCACCAGCATTACTGCAGTAGTGACAGCAACAGTGCACCTAATATACAGAGGGCAGCAGTACATTTATGTAATGGCAGTAACAATACAGTAATATTGACCACAACAGTTCACCTATTATGGAAAGGGCAACACTACATTAACATAGTGACCGCGGTATTACGGGACTCCGCCTGCGCGTGGTTACACCACGAGGGAAAAGTCTCGTCGAGGAACTTCTCACTTCAAATCAGCCCAACATTTCCCCGTTCTTGCTTGGAGTGCAGCCCCAGAACTAAAAGACCACCATATAGGTAGTCCTGGGGGTTGTATGAACAAAGATCATATCGAGCGCGCTAACGTTACTGACAAGACGTTTCACTCTTCAGTACGACGATGACGCTCAGAAGGTGGCGGTACTCTTAACACAGCGATAACGAGACACATACTGACAAAAACAATATACTAGCATACACATAACAGTAAACTGACCGAAAAAAATATTGCACTAAACACTGGTAGGGAGAATAATCCTGTTACCTTGACCTCTGACCTCTTGAGGCTGAGTAGCACAAAAGGCACATATCCAAGTAACCATAGCTGCGTCTCCTCAAATTCCAGCAGTGTTTCTGCATCACTTCTGCAGGTAGAGATACGGGAAGATGAATTTCTCGAATGGTCGTTGGCTTCACACAGCCCTACCCCATCTTTTAGTTGGAAGCTGTTAGGTATGTCATGGTCGGTTAACGTTGTAAACCCTTATTACAGACAATTAAATCCTACGTGGTAGGTTTCAGGGAAAGTATTTCCTGGTCTTATTTCTGGGATATGTGAGCTTGGGTTGACCATGGAAAAGTCACTTCTGACTGCTTGAAGGTCGAACCTATAAAAGGCACATTCCCAAGTGGTCACCCTTACCCCAAGGTGCACCACTCTATTTACTTGCAGTCTCGAGGGGGATATGCTGTCACCAGCTGTGAGAGATTTTATAGCTGGCCTACTGATTTTTTACTTCAGGAAGTCAAACTTCTAAGAGACATATCTTCGGGTAACCAAATGTATCTTGGTCAAGACTCGTGTGAGTGTTTCGTTTGTGGTTCCTGAGGTACAAATGTCACAAGAACAGGCAGTGGTTGAAACTCTGGTGAGCTTGAAATTTTCACCATTTTTTCTTAAGAAGGAAATTCGGAAGTAGAAGAGACAGAAGAATATAAAGCATTGTCCTCTGACCTGCAAGTTCTTGTGGGTTAAACAGTAAAACGAATAATATCAAGTGATCCCCTGCCTTTCCTTGGAGTTCACCAGTGTACACTTAATAATTATGGAGCTGAAGATATGAGAAAGGCCAGTAGTTTTATAGCTAGAATTATAAGGAAGTTCAGATTAATTACTTTAGAAGCCGAAAAAATATAAAGTAATTTTAGAGCTAAAGGTACCAGAAAACTTGGCACTCTTTCAGCTTAAGATCTACAGCTTTGCAGTTTGGGGGTTAAAAGAATTAAGAAAGCATAATGATTTTGCAATTAAAGAAAAAAGGGAGTATCTAGAAACAAACAAAGATTATTATCTCTGTTTGAAGAAAGACAAATACGATTCCTGTACTGAAGTGAGAAGACAGCTGCCCAAAGCATATCTTTATCACACTGAAAGATGCGTACCATCGCCTCAGGGAAATTGAATTCTTTAGAAACGTTACTACTTTACCACCATTTTTCATTAGAACACTTTGCAACTCTAACCGTTATTAAATAGAATGATGGTTTACAAAGCTGGGAGGGAGAATGGTTGTGTTAGAGTAGGGGTAAGGAAGAGGAGGGAGGTTAGGGGAGGAACAATCGGGAATAAGGTAGCTGAGGAACTGTCGGGAGGGGAGGATCTAATATATTGGGATGGAGATTAACCGTTCCAACCGGGGTTTTCCCAAGTGAAGGAGAGTGGGCCCAGCAACCCTCCTTGGAGGTCACCGGGGCCAGCTAGGTTTCTGGCCTGCCCTTCATTGCCTCGTCCAACGCTGACATTACTTGTGTTTCTGCTCTCCATCACCACAGTACAGGGACGCCTCCCACCACGAACCAACCACAGTATGTAGCCCCTACCGCACACCATCCATTATATGTAGCACCCCACCTCAAACTACTCAGTACTTGTTAAACCCCACCACACACCACCTAGTGCATGCAGATCCTCCTACCACACATCACCCAATACATGTAGCACCACACAACACTCAGTGCCTGCAGCACTCCACCACATGGGCAGATCACCGCGTGGACATCCTTCCCGTCTGGTCTTCTACCTTATCAACCACAAAATAGATGCTGCTAAGAAAAAAGTAGAGATAAGGGTATACAAGATTATCCTCGATGCTTCGTACACCACTTATAGAGTCACTCAACACATTCGTCCTCACAACTCCCTCCAGCCATTACGTAGACCCCATCTGACAATACGGGAAAGTACTGCATGATCCCCGCCACCCTCAACTCCTACCCCCAGAAACCCCTCGCATTCGAACCGGCAGTTTGGCACCACAACTGCATCGCATCGCGCCCTCCAAGTTCGTACAGACCACTACAAGATTAGCCACATTGCAGCTACATAGAAAAAATAGTAACACATAATGTTTATTGATAGACTGTGTGACGCCGTCTTCCCTTTCATATAGCTGCAGAGTATTAACTGTGCGTATTTTGTTTGTTACACCCATCAGCTACACTCCTACCATACTGACATCCTACCATGGGCTGTCGTAACATACTGACAACGCACCATGGGCAGTCTTAACGTACTGACATCCCACCATGATCAGTCGTAACATCCTGACATCCCACCGTGGGCAGTCTTAATCGACTGACATCCCACCACGGGCTGTCCTAACATGCTAACAACCCACCATGGTCAGTCGTAATATTCTGACATCCCACCTTGGTCAGTTCTATTGGTATTACTTTGGGTTTTGCTCCCGAGAGCTGGCTGCTTGTGTGTCCGCACCACTAGCTAAATCATGCAATACTCGGCAAGCTGTTGCGTCACGTGATTATTGTGTGGCCATCGGCAACTCAAGGGTGGGCTGTTTTGATAACTGCTTCTTTCCCTAAACGTTAAATCTTTAGAACTCTCTACCTTCTCATGTCTTTCCCAATAACTATGACCTGGCACATTTCAAAAGACAGGTCTTTCACTTTCTCAAAAATTCCGAAATATTTTCCCTTGTCTTTTTTTTTCCGCTCCATAATTTTCTATTTTTTTCCAATATTGGCCCGGCCTTGATATGGACTTTTGTCCGTGACTGGAGACTTCTACGTACATATATACATATATTCTTTTTTTTCATACCTATTCGCCATTTCCCGTATCAGTGAGGTAGCGTAATGAACAGATGACTGAGCCTTTGAGGGAAAAAATCCTCACATAGCCACCTTCTCTGTTCCTTCTTTTGAAAAATTAAAACTGGAAGGTAGGATTTTCCCCCCAATATTCACAGAAGGTTTTAGTTAAATCATGCTTGGAGGGTCACACACACACCCCTTCTTTTTCATCTCATTTATTCCTTTCTACTGTGCTAATTAGTGTAAGTGTATTGTACCTTCTTTTTAACATCTGTGTCAGTTTAAAAGTGTCTCCAAGCTTCAGTTCTTGGATTTTTAGGACAGTTATGTACATCCATCTCCAGTTTTGCATACCACTGTCAGTTATGTTCACCCACTGGCTAATCTTTCAGATCCCCTTGAACCTTTATTGTTTTGTCATTTTTATTTTCCAGTTTCTGAGTTCCATTCATATCTTGTTTTGTATATTTTCCTAGCTCTTTTCCAGCTTCTTTTATTATCCATTTAATAAACAAAACAGTCCATCAGTTTTCACATTATATGCAAGTTTGTTTGTTTACCTAAACAGCACTGGGCTGATTTGCTCTACACTGAGTTCAAAAAGTTGCTTTTGCAGTTTTTCTCTTTATGTCATTATTTTACTTTTCTTATGCTTTTTGGTGACTTAATTTCCAAGACCATACTTTCCATATAATTTGAATTTTGTGTGTTTGAATACATGCATGTCAGTGTTTTCATACATTTGAAACAGACTATAACCCTTTGTGATTTTTCAGAGTGTAGTTTGGTATACCAAGCTGAGAATAATGTCCATCGCAGCTCAGCTGTTGAAACCTACTTCCAGTGTGGGTTGCAGGGTACCCACCAGAACATGTTGCTGGAACTGCTGTGTCAGATCTTCGCTGAACCAGCCTTTGATGAATTACGAACTAAGGTTCAGCAAGTTTTTTTATTAGCAGTTGGAGTAATTAGAGTAAGATAGGAGCAGGTTGTGATGCCAAGGAAGTTTGGTTTATGGGAATGGAGTTATCAGAGGTAAGAGATAGATAGTTAGATAGCTGATATAATAGAAGGGGAAATAAAGGAGAGAATTATCCAGGGGAGAAAGGTCATCAGTTCTTCAGAGAAAATTATGAAAAGAAAATTGTGAACATGAATGTCATAAAAGTGACTGGAAGATAAAGCATCGCTTTGCCAAGTCTAACCTTCAAATGTGAAAAGTGAATGTGGAATAAAGTAGTCACTTCTAGGAATCAAGTTACTGAAATATTTTATATGAGCAGTGCTTGCACTGTTATCGGAATAGATGCTGTAAGTAATGGTGATGTGTAGAAGATGTACTGGACTGCAGAGAAAGCCAGACATGTGGGTTGTGATGTCATAGAGTAGGTCAAGCAAAACACTTTGAATTGGTTTATCATGTGGAGCAGGTTGCTCCTCATAATTTGGTAAATATTTAGGAGTAAAGCTAAAGGTGAAGGTGAGGAAATACATTGAGGAGAGGACCCTGGAAGGTGTGAGGGAGATGTATCATGCTGGGGGATATTGGGCTTGGGTTTGGGATTTGTATGAGGTATTTGAGAGGTTAAATGTAACTGATCCACATTGGTGAATAAATCAAAATATTCTTCAAGACAGTAAATTTGTCACCAGTTAGTTTTCAATAGGGAGATGGGAGGAAAGCTGAAAGTTTCATATACCTTACTTTTTATATACTTTTGATGTTTTTTAGGTCTTCTGCCACCACAGTGTAATTTTTGAGTGAGTTATCACGTTGCCTTTCTGTTTAGTAAAGCCCTGGAAGCTGCAACCCTTAGACTTACATGAGCACCATATCCATGAAGACCTTGTTGGTAGACATGTTTTTATAGGGTAACTTGGAGACTTTCTTGTTATGGCCACCCAAGAGAAGGATCTGCAGGGCTCATGATGTGTCAAGAGGTGTAGATTGACAGATAGATAGAATAGGGAAAGAGAGTAATAAAAAAGGTCATGGATGGCAGTGTTGATGTGAAGTTAGAGATGGAGAGAGTGCATTATGGATGCTTTTTGGCAGTTGATACAATAGTTATATTGGAAGAGACGATGAAACTGCAACTCATGGGTAGGCCATTTTATTGTCTGTTTCTTTCCCTTCACTGCAAAGCTTTGGAACTCTACTTTTTTTTCTTTGGGGAGGTGAGGCAGCTAAGATCTGCCTCTTTTTAAAAGGAAAATATTCCACCTTCTCAACAAAAAACAAAATTAAATTTACTTCTTTGTTTATTTTGGGTTTATATTTAAGGTTTGGTTCAAGAAAAGTATTCTGTTTAACTACATCCTTTAACAGAACACCAAGGTTGACACAGTGGTAATAACAGTCATTAGGAGAACTTGTCAGTAATGGAATGTTTTGAGGGAGTTCGTAACAAAAGAAAATTGAACATGAATCAAAGCAGAACAAAGGTGGTTCTGTTTAAGAGAGTATGAATATGGTAGGAAGGACTGAAGGAGAGATTACAGTTGTTTATGTATGTGGGTGCTGCTTTGAATTTAGTTGAATGATTGGTGACTGATATAGAAATTTTGAAAAAGAAAAATGTGTAGAGCTTTAAGGAGAATTTAATTCATTGGTACTTAATTGTAATTCCCATCTTCAGAAGGTAACATTAGAAACGAATGAACACATGGTCTCATTTGCACATATCCTGTCTCTAGCTGTCTCATGTTATGCACTGAGAATAGAGAATATCATCAACAACCAAGCCCAACAAATTACTCCATTTTATACACTGTCATTCAGCTCATCAAGAGTCATGTTACTTTCATTATGACACATCATTCCAATTCTTAACATACAATGCACACCTCTTTTTCTTTGGAATTTTCAGGCCCTAATACGGTACAACCCCCTCCATTTCATATTTCTTTTCGTCGATCTTCCCCTACACCTTGCTTTTTCTGGTTTTGACACAGATATCCTCTTTATCATTCTCTCTTCATTCATATCCATATGCCTAAATAATTTCAGCACACTCTGTTTGACCCTCTCAATCAAACTACCCTCTACCCTCCACCTCTCTCTCTGAAATTGTCATTTCTTCTGTAACCTGCCTAATTCATGCCATATATCCTGAGGCTCTTCAGTATATTTTCTCTATATTTCAAGATCTTAACCCCCTTTTCCACCATGTAACTCACTTCAGCCCCAGTGGTTGCTTGTGCTTCCTTGTCCAATCTCAAATACCTAAATTACTCCTGTATCTCCATGTCATCCACATTTTATATCACTCAAACCATCATGTCTTACCCTGCTACTACACTTCACAAACTTACACTTGTTCATAGGTGTAGCAGTGTTGGTTGAAATATGATACAGCTCATAATGATTGCTAGTGGAACGTGGGCCTAAAACAGTTGATTGGCTTGTGGACGTGTGAGATGAAAGAGGCTAGGGTAGATAATTAGGAAACACATTGGACATGTGATGACTTAAAAAGTGGTTAATCAAGTAACACACTGACTACTCAGGTGTCTCTTGTTGATGTGAGAGAAAAACTTTGCAAAGAATGAGTGAAAGAATAGCTAATGTGAGTGGTAGTAGATGAAGAGGAAAGTCAAAGGGAAGCTTGATAAACACAGTGAAGGAATGTTTTTTTTCCTTTTATCTTGCTTTGTTG
>JAUUDW010002247.1:6490-17841 GCA_032361385.1 Panulirus guttatus
ATACAGTAACAACTATGGCTTCCATTCTGTTTTACCATGATTCACCAGTTCACCACTATCACCCCAGCTTGCTTTCGTCTTATGTAATGTCCCAATCATTTAAGTGCTAAACAGCAATGAAAACAGTATATAATATTGAAGCACTCCCACTTTTATTTCAGATCAGTCACTTATGCCTCTGTTTACTGTCACTCATCCATTACTTCCATTATAAAAGCCTTTTACAACATTACACCTCCTGTGTATTGTCCTCCTTTTAATACCATTACACCTCTTGTGTAATGTCCTTTCCCTTACTTGAATTTCCTTCCCTTCTTATCTCTAATCTTGATGCACCAATAGCCTCTTTTTTTCGTATCTCTGATCAGTTTTGCAACAAATTTCATTATTTGTCATAAGCATTAAACCCAAACATATCAAATACATTTCCACTTTATGTATATACTTTGAATTGGTGCATACATGTTCTTATATGTATTTTTAATTGATTCTTTTTGGTTTTGTGTTTTCACTGTTTACACATTCTGATTTATTCTTACAGGTTTTGTTAATCTTTGTAGTGTTTATTGACATTTTCTTTGCATTTTGATAAGGATTTTATGTTTTCTTTAGTGTTCACAGAGCATGTTACGTCTTCTTTGGCCCTTCCAGGCAGCTGTGCACATGAATACAAGGGTGGGTGGTGGTACAATGTCTGCCACAATGCCAACCCCACTGGCATTCTTACCAACTCAGATGACTTTGATTCCATGGGCTGGGTCTATTGGAGCCCCCGCCAATACAAATGGACCAGCCTACGCAGGTTACAGATGAAGCTGCGACCCCAGTCCTTTGGTAGTCCAGACCCATCGAATGCTCCAGGGGATTGCACTGACTAGATATGCTCAGTACAGCAAGATATCTTATGCTTGCACCAGCAGCAGTCTCTGTTCACTGTAACTTGACTGTGTGCAACTGTTAGCAGCTAATTCTTTGCTGAGCATATCTTGATTTCCTGTGACTGTACCAGTGATTTAAGTTCTCATACCCTCATAACTGGACCTTCTTTTGTTGTCCCAGCTACAACCACTTTGCTCAACATAGCTCAGCCCCCTTTTTGGCTTACTGAATCTTCACTATCTGTAACTTCACCTTTTCTAATTTTTCTAATTCTTTCAATAAGTCTTTGTCCACTGTGTCAGCCATAGCCAGACATCTAGTGGGTGTACTATCATTTGATTACATTCTGCAGTTATGCTAGTTAATACATTTAAACTAGGAGAGGCTTCACTTCCTGCAGCTGTACCAAAGACTGAGACTTCATGTGCCATAACTTGACCTCCTGTGATTGTAAAAGCTTGATCTTCAATGCCATGTTATGACCTTGCACTCCTCTACCAGTGATCAAATCTTCAGTTATAGTCACGTGACCTGCAACAGTTGCATAAGCAAGTAAGTCTTCACTCATTGTAGTTTGACCTTTGACTGTTAGTGACCAAGTCTTTGCTGTCCAGGGCTTTTCTCTCTCAAGTAGCATAGTTGACTATACCCCCTCTTGACATTCATAACTGTAACAAACTTATCACTACCATTACCAAATCTTCAGTATTGCTGATAACTTTTCATTATCATAATGAAGTGTCACTACCATACCACACAATTTGCTACCATAGCTAGCAGATTACCACCATAACTTGACCACCATTAATTCATTATCGTGTAGGATAAGTAACTCCACTGCCATAGCATGATCTCCAGTGCAAACTCTCCATCTACCAAAGGTAACTCCACAACCATAACTTGTATCTGTTAATCACAATTAACTCGACCACCGTAAAGTATGAATTACCATAACTACAATGTACAGTAATTCTTCAATGCTGGATAAAACTGATTCCTTTTTACTATAACTCCTGAACAGTCATACCAGCTCTTCGCTACAGTAACTCTAAACTACAACTCACCAACTCCCCACTGCCACAATTACCTTCAATTACGATAGTTAACTTCACTGCCATAAGTAACTTTCCAGTGCCATAATTAATTTTTCACTCATACGTAACAACTATCATATCTTCACTGTCATGACTCCTCCACCTTGACTTTTCACCATAATTATTATCTTTTACTTTGACTATTTTTGTGTTTTAACCTTCAGTAGTTAATGGCAGCAGTAGAGTAAGTCGTTCAGGTCTAGGATATGTATTCCTTTTTCTTCTCTTTTCTTTGGGACTCTGTTCGGAACTTCCACCATTAAAAATATCAGACCTTAAGTCAGTTTTGCAGTTGGGTAAAGTTACATAAAATTTTGCCAATTTTGAGTGGCACTCAGAATTGGTACTTAATTTAATGCTGATTCTGAGTAGTTTACTTTTACACCCTCTAATGTGGAGGTTAGGAAGCTTCCCTGGTTTTCATTTCTTTATTTATGGTGAATTTCTCAAAATTAGTTATTTTTAAAAGTGGTTTTTATATCAAGAGAGTTATTCTAAACACTCATGCATATTTTATATTGTTCCTCAATTCTCAATACAAATATACACTCAGAGGAGCAGAGTTACCACAAAAAGTTAATGTTATAAGTTTACCCACACTGGAAAAGACTAGAAAAAAGAGAGACAGAAACATGATTAAAACTGTCAAGCTTTTGAATGAAAGTGACAATGTTTAGGATGAACGTTTCTTTGAGATCAACAGTGAAAGAGCAGAGAGGTCACAGCAAGAAATTAAGTAAAAGATATTTTAGAAAAGATATGGAGGACTCTAATGGTATGGGTTGAATGGTGATTGAATGTGGAATAAGTTAGGTAATGAAACAAAGCATACTGTGACAGAATTTGATAAGTTGAGATACTCTGGTAAAGAAATTGAAATAGGGCTTCGTGAATGTCATATTCCTGTCCATACTGTAAATGTACGTAATTACATTCATTAGGGGCATTTATATAATTGGTACCCCTGATGCTTGACGTTTACATTTTTGTTTATGCAGTATGCAGGAGACAACTGAATCTGAAATATTTACCAACTAGCAGTCCATACATACTGGTATACCTTGACCTTTCTGCTGAAAATTTCACCCTAGCATGTGAATACGGCATTTCATGAGAGTGCTCCAACAACATTGATTGACATGTTTACAACTTAATGTCACATTTATATTACATCCATTGTGTACTAGTAAGGAAGATTGAAAAGACATTTGTCTAAGCATGCACACAGGTAAACTTTGCAGTCCAGTCTATGAGATACGTTTCAGTATAGTTTCATTTAAAGCAAATTTATTTGCCATAGATTTGTAAGTATGTACCTGTATTCTGTTGTGCTCTGTTTTGTAAATTTGTAACACAAGTAATTTCTACCTTTGTATGAGCTTATGGCAACAAATTTCCATTGCAGGATGAGCGTTTGACTACATCCTAAACACAGTATGAGCTCAAAGTCCCCATTTTAGTGAGATTTTTGTGCAGTTAATTTTGTAGTGTTATGAACTTACAACACAAATTTCTTAATTAGTTTGAACTCACATAAACAAACTTCACCTGTATTACAAGGTTATGCTGCAACAGGAATCTTGTAGTTTGAAGTCTCAGTACCACAAATTTTTACTGTAGTAGGAGCTTTTACTACAATGGGGTTTATAAATGATGTGAGCATTGGACATAGCCATGTAATTTTGTCATTATATTTAGTTATCAGAGCTTATGGTCAAACACTTTAGGTTTTAATGATTATCAAGGCTAATCTGAATATAAAGCTAATGATATTAATAAAAGGATACTTCTTGTCTTGTTTTATGAGATTTTAAATTTCATAAAATTGTTTTGTAATAGATTCCCATTACTGGAGAATGCTGCTGTCCATCTGGTAGAGTTGCCAGGTATCCAGTCACACTAGGAGAGGTTTCCTCAGGTGTAAACTCAGCATGGGAGAAGTTTGCTATTTTATTAGCTCACATTACTCAAGAAATTGTTTGATTGTAAGTTCACATTACTGGAGAAGATTTCTATACTGGAAACTCATACCACTGAGAAGTCTGGTGTGCTATAAGTTAACACTATAGTAGGATTCATGTGCGTTAAATCTCACAAGACCATAATCTAGATAGGAATGGTGAAATTTGCTGTGTGGTAAGCTCACACCACTATAAGCCACATCACTGGACAAGCTTAATTTTGAGCTCATACTAGTGAATTATATAGTTTTGTCTTCAGCATGTGTCGTGTTTTAAGCTTATTCCTGCAGAAGTTTTCCATGCCAGAAGCCCACGACAGTGGAGAAGCTTGTTTCATCTTTCAGTGACAACATTAGAGAGGTATGTTATTGCCTCTTGACAAGTTTGCAGTATTATAAGTTTGATATACCAAAGAGATAGTAATGTGACCATGCTTGTCACACTCTAAAGCTTTTTGTTTGTAATTATAGTAGTCCCACATATAGCTTTTATGGAAATAGATATTAAAATTAGAAATCAAATTGTAGACAGTCAAGAGTTTCTAACCCAAACTCATTGCTCAACGGTGGGCATAACTCTCTGAATATACTCATATTATTTTAATTTTGATGTCCTTAGTGGTTGTAGAGCAGTAGAAATAAAGTGTAAGTTTGTGCACATGTAACTGTGAAACAGATTGCTTACAATTTGCACAGCTTTAGCTTATCCACCTCAGTCTGCCACGTATAAGCATAATGCTCTGTAAAGATTTTGATGCTTAGTAACTGTAACTCACGACTTTTGTTTTTATGACTTACTCCAAGACCATGTAACAGCAGTTATGAGTTTTTGATTTAGCCTACTTGTAAGGTTTTGCCAGCATCTTTGGTAATTTTAGATGACTGTTGCACATGTGATTTGCAGAAATAGTTTTGAAAGGATACTGTGCACAAACTATGATTTTTTGTGAGCATACAGACATGTACTCATGCAAAATTCAGCTTTGTTGAGAACAAGTTCATAAAAATGACAGTACTCTTGCTAGATTTCAATCTTAATACACCTAAAGTAGATTGAGATAATACGGGATGAAGTGTATCACAAATAATCCTAGATCTCTTTGACAGAAAGATTTAATAAGTAAGACACTTTTTTCTTTGGGAAGATGGGAGTCACCTAAATCACAATATCAAAATGTCAGGGCTTTAAAAGAGGTTCTTTCTCACAGAAGCCCATAACACTTGTTTAACAGTGTACTGTGTATCGTAAAAGTTTGCAGTGTCTCACTAAGCATCATCATCTGCATCCACAGCAATGGTAGTAGTAGTTCATTGATTTCCTGGCATAAATAACCACAAATTGAAACTTCAGGTATATGTATCTGGGATATTGTAAAAGACATCACTGTGTCTGGTTATTTTTAGTACAAATAATTTGATATTGGCATTGTGATTGGTGTTTTATTTTAAATCATTATGCTGCAAACATAATCAGTTTGTGTGTGTTAATGCAGTTCTAACAATCATAGAAACTACAGATTATATTGTTTAGTTTCCCCAGGTGTCTTGTTTTAGAAGTTACCATTTACATTTCATTTGTAAAAAATTCTGTTGCACATTTTTCCGGTTGGAGTGGAAACTTATGTAGAATGCCTTTTTTATTTCTTATAACTTTTTTTAAACTAATTATTTGTAGTTTAAGTGGTTTCCGTGATAAGGTAATTGTGATTTTTCATATATTGTGGTTAGGGATTATAGCTTAAGATTAATTTTAGAATTAGTGATTAAACATTTTGAGATCTGAAATGTAGAAAGCTAGGCTACATGCCTTTTCTCCACTGCCTCATACTTTATCACAGGAACTCATAATGCATAATAATATTCTTGTATGTTTCCTTTATGGTTTTGTAATGCTTTAATAAAAACTGGTTAGTTTATAACTTTTAATGTTACTGGATCTTTTTGTAATTTGTTTGTCACATTTCTTTAGATGCTTTTGCATGTAATCAGAATGATTTATTAGTCATGGTACTCATAGTAAAGGGAAATTTATTGTAGAAAAATTTCAACATTTTTTATGTAGAAAAATATAGATATTGATACACTCTTCCTGTGAGTAGGAAGTCACCAGTGATAAAGCTAGACCACTTGGTTGGAAAAGAGTACAGTCTGATCGAGGACGTTCCTTTTCCAAAAGGTTCTATCTTCCCCTTCTTTTAGTTGTTGAGACCTGAAGCTTCAGAATTTCATGAAGGGGATCATGTGGTTGTATGATAATAATGTAGATGAACGAAGAGATCCCATCATGCATTAATATTCTTAGAAATGATGATCTTTAATTTTTGTTAGCTCATTGTGTCTATATACACTAAATATACAGGAAAAGGATAGACTTCTTTGGAGTGCAAAGTTTCCCAAGGAGATTGTACTGGTGATAAAACCTTGCCCTTGGTGACTTTTCTCTTGCAGTATAATCACAAGTGGATGGAGTTTCAGAATGCCAGACAAGCTTCACAGTTGGTCTGATATCTGATTTATGAATTTCCATAAAAGTAACTGCAAAATTATAAATATTGGAGATTGTGAAAGAAAGCCTAGATGTGATTTAAATCTTACAGGAAAGTGTGTGAAAAAACTTGGAGAGATATAGAGAGACACAGTAATCACCATACCACCTGAACACTGTTATACGTATTTTTAGACTAGTTAAATACTATTTATTAGAATTACCTTTGAATTCATAGATAAGGAAATGGTTGATAAACTGTTTATAACTTGGACCAAAACTATAATACTCATCTCAGATTTGTTTTAAACACCATTATAATTTAGGGATAAATCAGTGTATGTTTTGAGTCATTATGTAACATTTAAATGGGCTCAACTGTTGTTCTCAAAGGCATGAGGAATGTTGAATTACCACATATAGTTCACATACAGGCGAGATGAAAACAAGATACTTGTATGGATAATTTATTATACAAGATAGCATTTAATATTTACAAATATTACAATAATCAACCTAGTGGTGCAGCAATTGAGGTTTGTTCTGGGAGTATCTCTGCTTTCTCTCAAAACAGACCTAAACACCTAGATTTTCACTGACAGTTTCTGGTTAGTCCTCTAGCCAGTGGAGCAAGAGTGAACCATAAAGTTTTATTTTTAAAAGATTTTCAAGATAACTATCCTCAAAGCTTAGTCTAACTTTTAGAGGCAGCATTGGTATTATTAACCATCTTGTGACTATGCAGTCCATCGCAGAATGCCCACCGAAGTTTTATACATTAGTGAAACTCAGCACATTAAAATAATATCCTGAACTAACCAACATAGGCCTTTTTTATTTACTTTGCTCATTGCAATGTTTTGCAGTCACTTGTCTCATGAAGTGAGCCATTTTGGATAGGAATTTATTTCAGTAATGCTACTCTAAGGAGTTAGCCTAACCTGTAATGTATAGAAATATGGGTCTCAGTCTTCATGCTAGAGCAGGATTTTTTGTACACTTGACAGAACTCAGATTTCATTTATAGCATGCTGTTGAATTATTCATTTATTTTAAGTGTTTTGAGATCATGATTTAGCAAAAGTTTGATTCCTTTACATTAACACTCATTTCCCATTCACAGCATATTTCATTTTCACACATCTGTTAGTTGAAGAGTGTAATTGATGGTTGTAATACTGACCAATCAGAGTTCCTTGATTTTTAAGTGCACACTCTTGGAAGAGCTTGAAAAAACCCTGATCTAAATATCATGAATACCATAGAAACTTGTATGTCTGTCTCAAAATATACCAACAAATCTCACTGGGCAGTGATGGGGCCAATGACAGTGATGGGAGATCAGTTCAACTAAAACTCTGTTCTGGATTCCAAGTATTAAACAACAGCTGAATCTAATTATTTCAGTTTTCAGCATAGGCTTCATTTCATTTCACTCTAAAAGGATTTCTGTGAGTGTGTTATGCAATGTTTTTTTTTGCATGTAAAGTTTGCATTGTAGTAAGTGTATGTGAGGTATAAGGACAGTCTTCCTCATACCGATATTTCCTGATTACACACATGCACATGTATACACAAATATACATATATGAAAATATATGGAAATATAAACAAACACATATGTGCACTTCACACCCATACAACCACACAGACTATAAAAATCATTCAATGCATATTTCGTGTGTTAGAGTACTGGACATTTATGGACTTACAGTTCCAAAAGCTAGTGTCCAATTTGAATAATAGAATGAAAGAAGACATTTTTGTCATTAATTCATAAAGTGTTATGTTAACTGTATAAGACTAGACAGTTTAGTTATGATAAACATTTGCTTAATGTTTCAAAATATATAATGGTTCCTGTACCACTTCAAAGACTACATTAGTGAAGCAATAATACCATACAAGATGCCTAAATTGTATATTGTTAGGGTACTTCATCAGGCTTTAACTGATGTCATGTCTCTTAAAGACAGGTTTACCCAGATAGGGTACTTCATCAGGCTTTAACTGATGTCATGTCTCTTAAAGACAGGTTTACCCAGAGACAGAATCTTTTATAGCTGTCATCATAGTTTTTAGAGCAGCTGTGTTGGATCGCATTAAGTATCTGTGGATTAAAGAAAAAAGTAGTTCCTGTGCCATGATCAACCTGAACTGACTCTCTACATCATTTTGTTGAAAACAAATCTTATTAACATACCGACTGTACTTAAAGTAATTCATATATATAAATTTTCTTTGATGAAAGTTGCCTTTAGAAAGTATTTGAATAATTTATCAAATGTATTCAGATTAAGAAAATCAAATATCACTGATGTAAATGCAGGCATTTATAAGAGTTGATCCCGTAAAAATCACTTACTCGTGTAAAATAAGCAATGAACATAAAGTTATGGTATTTTCAAATGAATATTTGTAGAATATATTACTTACACTGATATTTCTTTTAATTTTCAGGTTTATATGTATTTACTAAACTTTATTTCATAATGAAATTATATCCACTGGCAGTTCTGTACTCTGTATGATAAGCCATTGAGCCTTTGTTGCATTTTCCATGTAAAGTTTGTAAAGACTGTCTGTCACTAATAAAGTAACACAATTAGATAAAATATAGCCGACACAGAGAAAATTAATATGCTTGTGAATTTTACATTAATAACTTTCATGTGCTTTAATTTTGAATGTAAAACCAGTACAGTATGTAGATTCAAATGCAAGATGGGAAACATATTCGTTAACATGTTGGTAATTATGCAAATGTCAGACTAGTAATATCTGAATAAAATACATCTTCCATTTATGTTCTTTGCGGTTAATACAGTCCTTCATGGTGACTAATGTTAATGGCAAGCAGTTTCATTCTTTTTATGTAGCCAATCTTTATCATTGCATGTGAGTCTTATGAACAACTGGAATTACAGATGCTATGAGAGTCATTACGGGTTATTTTGGTGATATCATGGCTTGTATGATTAATTTGAAAAAAGAATAGGTAAAACCTTTATACAAATTAATCATTCAATAGAGGTGACAAGTAAAATGCAGGTAGTAATTCAGTCGGACTTATAGAGGTTTTACAATTTGTATAAAAAATACTTTATTATGATACCATTTAACTAAGAATGTATGAGAAATTCAAAACTTAACAAACAGCTTCATAAATATGGGTAAACCCTTAAAACTCAATTATAATAAGGCACAGAATATTTCTGTTTTACTGCATATGTCCATCACATACACTAATCACTTTTCTGTTATCCACCACACTCAATATAATGTTTACATAATGAGTTCACACAAAATGGGTGTTCATTTGTGTTCACAAACAAAATTAGGTAACTTCTGTACCAATATAAAGTTCTCTCTCCAATAATCAAGTTGCCAGATTGCCTTTTATTTTCAGTATTCCAGTAAATATCATAGTAATAAAGAAAAATAAAAGACAGCTGTCATTACCTTTACAAGTTATGCTGATCTGCACTGAGACCCATATGCAAAACTCATCAGCCATCACAGAAAAAATATATATATGTATTCAACTGGGAACATTTTAATCCAACATCATGTATGCATAAACAGTATTATCATTGTCAAGTCTGTGAGAAATTAGTGCTTCTGGTGGCATCTGCTCACACATTATACAAGTGTCCTAATTTTGAAGTGTTTACTATTTAGATTTTAATTTTTATCACTGTAAGTATATAGAGCTATGAAAATCTCTCAAAGACACATTTCAGTAAGCACAAGTCTCTGTATAATAATAATTACACTGAGGTTGGGACTGTGGTAGATATGACAACCTAGGCCAAACTTACGATCCATTGGAAGACACTGTAACACCATTGATGGTTACTACTGATGTAGGCCCTGCAGTGGTGGTGGGAACTGTTGGTGGCTGTGGGGGTGGTAGACGTGGGCGTCGCATGGCATTGGCAGACGGGCGGTTCAGGGATGCCGTCATGCCAGCAGAAGGTGCCATCATACCATTGGTGTAGGTAGGCTGATGGCCATTGGAATATGTGTGGACTGGAGTTGTAGTGTAGCTGCCAGATGACATGTCAGCGTACTCCTCAATATCATCTGGGATGTTCTCATAGATATTGTTACCTGTATGTGAAGGAATGTTAATGTTTAATTTGTTTACAATTTCTTCGTATGAACCTATATGGAAATAAAGAGAAACAAGCCACATAAATAAAATTTTCACTAAGCTTTTTTTTTATTTTGAACATGGATACTTTTTTCATTAAAATTTTTTGTCATTTTTGTGATGACATGGAGTGTACATCAACAAAATCTCTTCAGTAATAAGTCTAAATTCCCTTTGAGGTCCTCCCATGGTCAAAATAACAACTGACAAAGTTGGTATGCTTTGCTTCAGTTATGAAAGGGCAACTCAATGAAAACAAATCCTATCGAGCATCAAGAGTTAGAAAACATTTCAAGCATGATCAAATTGGCCTAACGCTGACGAGAAGACATCACTGCTGCTGAGCATTCATTACAAGTACCTCAAAGTGTGCATTTGTTACAATGTCTACTTATCCCTGTACCAGCTGAATAGGGCAAAATTTAGTGTGTGGTGAGTTTATATCTAGAAGCTTTCTTTAACCCTTTCATTTTTATCTTCAACATCCTAAACTTGATCTTAACCCTTTGCATGTAATTATAAAGGTGTCATATTTAAAGAATGAGTTCAGAGCATCACATTTGGGATTGAGTTAACTCAAGGGTACGACTATTATTTACGCTTAAGAAGTTATTATTCCTTGAGTTCTTTATGTAACACCATATCTATCCATATCTAATAAGGTGGATCACATACATTTTTTTTTTTTTTATATTAGCTGAGACGGCACGGGCAACTGAAGCCCTAATCAAGGCCATCCCATTAATGCCATATATATATATACCCTAGCCTGAGCCA
>JAUUDW010002248.1:0-10409 GCA_032361385.1 Panulirus guttatus
TTTTAAGTCGAGTGCCACAAATTATATTTGATTTATGTGTAACTGTATATATATTATATTTTTTTTAAGACTCAAGGCCTAACGCGGGATGGTCCAACTTCTTCGACACTAAAATCCAGTAAATTCATATATCAATATGAGAGCTTGCGGACCACTTGTGGCCCGCGGGCCCATAGTTGGACCACTCTGGATAGTCACGCAGGGGTCGGCAACCTTTTGAACATAGTGTGCCAGTTTATAATTAATGCCATCTTTTTACTACCCTGCGTGCCAGGTGTTATTTTTTTCAGCACTATATAGCCTATGATCATTGATGTACAATACACATTATCTCTCTCTCTCTCTCTCTCTCTCTCTCTCTCTCTCTCTCTCTCTCTCTCATTATTTTGCTGTTTAACTTTTTTTTTTGCTCCTTCGAATCACGGGGCGTGCCATAGGCAAGCACTCTGCGTGCCAAGTCTGGCAAGCGTGCCAAAGGTTGCCGACCTCTGTTTTATAGTGGTGTAGGGCTGGTGGTGGGGATAGCCCACAAACACACATAAGCGTAGTTTCCAGCTATCTAGGGTTGCAGTAACAGTGGTACAGAGCTTGTCTATAATGGTGACGGGCTAGTCAACAAACACATATTGGAATAGGGATGGAGATGGGGTTAAGCAACAGACATACATACTGCGGAGTATATAGTGGTACAGGACTGGTAATAGGGTTAGCCAAATGACACATTTTGAGTAGTATATAGCGAAGTCTATATAATATACACTATAGTGGTTGACGGCTGGTGGTGAGGCCAGCCAAAAGACATTCATACATGGCTGGTTGTAGGGCTAGCCAACATATTGTGTAGTATATTGTGGACCAGGTCTGTTGGTAGGGCCTCCTACGCACAAAGGATAGTGGTAGACAACTGTTGGTGCGAGTTACCAGCAGCCAACTTTACAGCGTAGAATATAGTGGTACAAGGTTGTTATTGGGGCAGCAAACACACTCATACACGGAAGTATATAGTTTTATAGGCCTGGAGGTAGGGCTAGCCGACAGGCACACATACACCATTGTACACAGTGTTAATTCGCTGGTGGTGGGGCAAGCCAACAGACATAAATGCAGCGTATTCTATAATCAATTAAATAGGACTGGTGGCAGAGTTGACCAAAAGACAAAAGTACAACACACACAAACAAATAAGCGTAGTATATATTGTTACTGGGCTTGTGGTAAAGTAAATCAATAGACAAACATACAGAAAGAGTATTGTGGTGAAGCTCTCTAACAGACACACATGCAGCATAGTTTATATTTGACCAGGGTCGGCGGTAGGGCTAGCCAACAGAGTAGTGTATTGTAGAATTGGGCTAATGGTGGGACTAGCCAACAGGCACACATACAGCGTAGTGTATAGCGGTAAAGGGATGGTGGTAGAGCTAGCCAACAAACACAAATACAACGTAGTTTTTAGATGTGCAGGGCTGGTTGTGGGGGTCGCCCACAGACTGGTGGTGGAGCGAAAACCAAAGAAACAGACATATATATACCAAGCAGTTTATAGTGGTACAGGGCTGGTGGTGAGGTAAGCCAATAAGCAAACATACAACGTAGTTTTTAGTTGATTACCTTTGGTGAAGGAGCTAGCCAACAGGCACACATACAGCAGACAAAAGTGGAATAAGGATGGTGGTGGGCTATGCAACAGGCACACATACAGCGTAGTATTTAGACGCACAGGGCTGGTAGTAGTGCTAACCAACAGACACACATACAGCGTAGTTGATAGTAGTCCTATAGTGGACCAGAGCTGTTGGTGAGGCTTGCAAAGGAACACATGTGCACCGTAGTTCATATTGTGAACAAGGCATGGTGGTAGGTCCAGTGACGGGGTTAGCCAGCAGACACACATAGCGCGTGGTATATAGTGGTACAAGGTTATTTTGGGGGCAGCAAAATCACACATACAAGAAAGTATATAGTTTTATAGGCTTGGTGGTAGGGCTAGCCAACGGACACACATACACCATAGTATATTGTGATAATTGGCTGCTGGTAGGGCAAGCCAACAGACACACATGCAGCGTATTCTATAGTTAAAGAGGACTGGTGGTGGGTTTTACCAGTGACACACTTACAGCATAGTATAAAGCGGTAGCGTGTAGGTGGTCGGGCTTACCAGGAGACATATATAAGTGTAGTATATGGTGGTAGAGGGCTGGTGATAGGACTAACCAGCAGACATACATACAGCGTAGAATATAGTGGTATAGAGCTGGTGGTGGGGCTGAGCAACAGACACACATACAGAGTAGTGTATGTTGGTACAGTACTGCTAGTGGGGCTAGCCAAAAATCACACATTCAGAGGTTATGGGCTGGTGATCGCGTCAACCAACAGACATACATCGTAGTATATAGTGGTGAGGGGCTAGTGAGCGAGCTACCTAACAGACATAAACAGCTCAAATAAGTGTGCATAATATATAGTGGACAAAGAAACGTATATAATTGACAAAGAGACGAGGTGGGGATGGCCAACAGACACACATTCAGCTTAGAATATAGTGGAACAGGACTGTTGGTGGGCCTAGCTAACAGACGCTCATACTGCGTAGTATATAGTGCTACAGAGCTGATACTGGGGATATCAAACGGGTATATAGTAGAATCGGACTGGTGGTGGAGCTAGCCAACAGGCGTGCTGAGAGGATATTATGTAGTGGTACAGAACTGGTGGTGGGAGATACCACCAGACACACATACAGCGTAGTGTGTAGATGAACAACTATGTTGTTAGGGCAGCAAACACACACATACAAGGAAGTATATAGTTTCATAGGCCTGGTGTTAGGGCTAGCCAACAGACACACATACACCATAGTATATTGTGGTAATTGGCTGGTGATAGGGCAAGCCAACAGACACGCATGCAGCGTATTATATGATAAAATAGGGCTAGTGGTATGGCTAACCAAAAGACAAGTAGACAACATAGTATAGAGTGGTAGCGTGTACGTTGTCGGGCTAGCCAAGAGACACACATAAATGTAGTATATAGTGGTAGAGAGCTGGTAGAAAGCATAACTAACAGACACACATACAACGCGGAATATAGTGATATAGAGCTGGTGGTAGGGCTGACCAACAGACACATACAATGTAGTACATACTGATACAGAGCTACTGTTTGAAGCTAGCCAACACGCACACATTCAGCATTTCATTTAGTGGTACAGGTGTGGTGGTCAGATTAACCATAGTAGTACATAGTGGTTACGGGCTAGTGACGGGTAGCCAACAGATAAACATACTGCGGAGTATATAGAGGTACAGGACTAGTAGTAGGAGTAGCTGATGGTGAGGCTAGCCAACAGAAACATATACTGCGTAGTATATAGTGACACAGGGCTGGTCCTGGGGTTAGCCTAGAGGCACATATAACCGTAGTTTATAGCCAACCAGGGATGTTGCACCAGTACGAGTGGTGCAGGGTTTGTGTATAGTGGTGAGTGGTTAGTGATCCGGCTAGCCAATAGACACATAGACAGCTTAGTATATAGTGGAATAGGGTTGATGATGGGCTTAGTCAAAAGACACACATACAGGACATGTAGCAGGGCTAACCAACAGACACATTCTGAGTAGTATATAGCTGTACAAATACAGCATGGTCTATAGTGTTTGAGGGCTGGTGATGGGGCCGCGTATTATATAGTAGTACAGGAGAAGTTGTAGGGCAAGCCAACATGCACATATATAGTGGACCAGGTTTGGTGGTGGGGCCTACTAACAGACACAAATACACCGTAGTTCATAGTGGTGCAGTGCTGATGGTGGGGTTTATCAACAAACACACACATAGCTTAGTATATATCGGTGCAGGGCTGGTTGTGGTGCTAGCCAATAAACACACATATATCGTAGTTTATAGTGTTAAAGCGCAGGTGGAGGGGTTAGATACAGACACACATACAGCGTAATATACAGAATTGTAATGCTGTTAGTGAGACTAGCTCACAAACACAAATAAGCGTGGTTTACATTGGTAAAGGGCTGATGGTGAGGTAAGCCAGAAAGAATATTGTGGTGAAGGGCTTGCGAACAGACACCAATACAGCGTAGTTTATAGATGACTAGGGCTGGTGGTGGGGCTAGCCAGCAGACACAAATAAAGCATAATATATAACGGGACTAGGTAACGTGAACACATGCAGCGAAGTCTGTTGCGGAAGAGGGCTGGTGGTAGAGCTTGCCAGCAGACACAAATAAGGCGTTGTTTATAGTGGTACAGGGCTGGTGGTGAGGTAAGACAATAAACAAACATACAATGTAGTATACTGTGGCGCAAAGTTGGTAGTATGGCTAGCCAACAGACACATATACAGTGCAGTTTTTAGATGACTTATAGTCAACAGGCACACATTGGGCTTGTGGTGAGGCTATGCAACAGGCACACAAACAGCGTAGTATATTGTAGTACAGGACTGGTGGTTGAGCTAACCAACATACACACAAACAGTGTAGTTAATAATAAGAGGGCGAGTGGTGAGGCTACCCAATAGACACACACAAACACCATAGTATATAGTGGACCAGAGCTGTTGGTGAGGCTAGCCAAGAAACACATGTGCATTGTAGTTTATATAGTGGACCAGGCATAGTGGTAGGACTAGTAAACACACACAAAAACTTTAGTGTATGGTTGCAAAGGGCTTGTGACGGGGTTAACCAACAGACCCACATACAGCGTACAGGCTTTTTGGCGGAGCCAGCCAACAGCTACACGTATAATCAAGTACAGACACAAAGCTGTTGACGGGGCGAAACGACTGACACAAAGAGACGAAGTGGGGCTAGCTAAGAGACATATTTAGCATAAAATATCAGGGCTGTTGGTGGGTCTAGTTAACAGACACTCATACTGCGTAGTATATAGTGCTACAGGGCTGATAGTGGGGTTATCAAACGGGCACACACACTGTATATAGTGGAACCGGGCTGGTGGTGGGCTAACCAACAAGCACGCACAAAAGACAGTGTATAGTGGTACAGAACTGGTGGTGGGAGATAACGGCGTAATTTAGAGTGATACAAGTTTGTTTTGGGGGCAGCAAACACACACATACCCGGATGTATACGGTTTCTTTTTTTTATGTTGAATGCTCCAGTCACGGACAAAAGTCTACCTCAAGGCTACGCCCTAACTGAAATATAGAGAGAATTGAGAAAAGGGGAAAAACAGACAGGGAAAATATTTACAAATTTTTGAGAAAGTGAAAAACAAGTCTCATGAAATGAGCCAGGTCATACTTATTGGGAAAGACATGAGAAGGTAAAGAGTTCCAAAGCTTCGACGTGTAGGGAAAGAAGCAGTTATCAAAACAGCACACTCTTGAGTTGCTGATGGCCACACAATAATCATGTGATGCAGCTTACAGTATGAAAACTTCAAATAACTTTCAGAAATCTTATGCTTAACACCTTACAGGGTCAAAACTTTCCCTAAGTGTTTTTTCTTCCTTCACTGTGCCTAGGCTTTTTCTAACTGGACAAATGTTTCATACACCATCATTCCCTAAAAGATTCTCAGTTAGTTTTCTGAGTGCAAAAATCTGATATATACTCATTTTCCTTCCATATCTGACCATGTTTTTCAGCAACAAGAAGTTCATTAGTGCTTTCATCATAGATAATCTCAATCTTATCATATACTTCCCAACTGAGCAGAGCAGGCTTTCTTCAATATTTTTTGTGCTCAATTTTACAGTACGCTCCTTTTGTTTATACAGTGGAACAGATACTTCCTTCATTCAGTCATAAGGCACTTGACCACTTTTCCATGCTTTGAAACACCCTTTCCAGATCCACTCCACAAATAATATTGTCCTGTTTTTCCATTCTTTGAAAACTGTGTTGCTCTTCTTACTTCTTCATCTGTAAGGTCGTCCTCTCCCACATACAGTATCTATTTCTTTGCCTCCTTACTTCTGTTACTGATATACCAGTAAATACTTCCTGACCATCATCTCCCATCAATTCTCTGAAATATAATCTCCTTTTACAAAATTCATCCATTATTACTAACATTTTCCCAGACTTGTACAGTATCATACAGTTTCACTCCTACATATACCTCTTTAACATTCTAACTCACCTTCAAAAATTAGTTTTTCCCCTCTTAAATTTCAGTATATTTTCATTCAGATATTTTGCTTTCCTTTTATGGGTAAATACTATCTTTTAAGTCTTCTATTCAGGGCTTTATATTTTACAATATTTGCCCTTTATTCATCACTATTTTCTTGTAGAATCAATATCTCTTCCCAGTTTTTCCTTTTTTCCCCACCCATCTTTGTTTCTACATGCTTTGCTTATTTTTCTACAGTTTCTACATGCTGTTTCCTGTACTTTAGTTTTAATATCCCCCACGTCATCTCAACCTCACCCTCTACATTTTTGGGTCCTCTCAGCTTTTCATTTGAATTTACCTGGAAGGTACATTTCACCCTTTCATTTCTCAACTTTTCTGCTCTTATTCTTTTCATTTTTTCATTCATATTTTTGTTCCATTAGCACTTGCAGTAAAAGACTAACCTCATATTACTAACATATGATGTTACAAACCATGTCCCAACCTTTACCAAGACCACACATTTACAATGCTTGTTGTATCCCATTTTACCATAGACAGATCAGTCTTGCTGTTATTTAACCTTCCTTCCCAGTATCTGTGTCAGTAGGTATTTGCAACATTCATGCATACTGATGCACACAATTCATATACCCTTTTATAATTGTCATTTGTAACCAAGACCCCATACCTACCTCTCAATTTCTCCTCCACATTGGTCTCCACCCATCCATTCAAGTCTCCCATTACACAGTTTTTTCCTGGATCTACATCCTCAATTGCTCTTTTAAGTTCTCTTCAGTAGACATCTGTAAGTCCTCATGTCTGTCATTACATGGCACATGTGCAACCATTACAGACATCCATAAATTTTCATCTTTCAGCTTTGCATTTGCTAATCTTGCACTGATACATTGCAATCAAGCATATTTCAGACCATTCATTCTTCATTAACATTGACTTTCATTCTATTACATAACCATCTGGCAGGCCTGACTTCACACCTGTTCTATCCCATTCACTGGTGCCTTTACTTCTCAGCCTTGTTTTGCAACCTCATTGTGCTTGAAAGTGTTACAAACACATGATGGGGGAGGGGAGGCTACTAAATGCAGTGATGATTTATGGCTGGTAGTAGGAAGAGAGAAAGGAGAGTGGTTTGAGATGCTACGTGTCTGCATTAAGGGTGTGTGATGTCGACAGGGTGGTTTGATCTGTTCATGAATGGGGTGGGGAGGGAGGAAGATTTGAGAATTTTGGAGTCAGGGATGGGTCTTCTGTATGCTGGGAGCAGTGGGTGCGTGGTAGGTGAGTCACTTCCTATTTGCAGAGAACACAGTTAGCAGAATCTGAAGAGGAACTCCAGAAACTGGTGTCTGAGTTTGAAGAAGTCTGTGAAAGGAGGACATTGAGAGTTAATGTGAACATAATTAAGGTAATGATGTGAAGCATGGGGACAATACAGGTTGCTCTGAGTAAGAGTATGAATTTGCCTTAGGGAGGTTAAGTGATTTATGTACTTAGGAGTGGAACTATGGGAAAGGTGGCTAAGGTCCTGGGTACATTAACTCATTTGCTGCAGCAGTCCTAATATCCAAGGTACACTCTGTGTTTTTTAAATATTTTGAAATGATCATGCTATAAGTTTGTATTAAATTTTACTAGAGCATAATTTTCGGAATAGAATTATATACAACTCAAGTGGGTGAAATAATATTTATGTCTCCTGTGCAGCCTTTTACTTGTGCTGATCTTCTGCCAGGCATATATGGTACTATATTATAGTGACACATGTGGTATTTGTAAAAAATGTTTTTTCACATACAAATTTAATTACAAAGGGATTTTATCACTAATATTTATTATCTTGTGAGAGTATCTCACATTCAAAATTGTTATAAACAGGGAAGTGCAGATCACATAAAGACTACCATGACACCTCCACACGGATTGATCAGTGTATAGAAAAAAATTAGGGTGCAGCATCTGGTAAGAATGCATGGGCACATTCTCTTTTGAGGCAGAGAAGCCTTTTTCAGGAACTGAAACTTGATATGCAATGTGGAGCATACTGCATATGCAATATGAAGCAGTTAGAGGGTTAAGAAGCATGTAGAAGGAGAGGTTAGCAACTGTAATGTCAAAAATGTTTGGTGCAGGAAAAGAAAGATAGTGTGTAGGTCAGATTTTTTTCATTTAGAAAAAAACATAGTGTGTAGGTCAGATTCTTTTTCATTTAGGCAAGTAGTGGAGAAAGTTTTAGGGTAAGAAAATGTGCACAGCATTTGCAAAAGGTGTTTGATAAATGGATAGGAAAGCACTTTAGGAAGTTTGAAATCTATATGGTTTGCATGGAAGATTTATAAATGCTCTTAAGAGCTTTTACAATAGAACTAAGTCATGTGCAAGAGTAAGGAATGGTGCGAGCGAATGATTTGAAATGAATTTAAGACTGGATGAATGTTGTGTAATGTTACCATGTTTATTTAATATTTTTGTAGATGGCGGTATAGCATGAAATTGAGTGAGTTGGGTAGATAAGGTGTGATACAAAACCATAGAAACAGAATTGATGTACCACAGTTGTTGTTTGTGGATGTTTCTGTCTTGTGAGGTGAACCAGAGGAAGAGTTGGATAGAATGGTGAGCCACTTTTTTAAAGTACGTAAAGGGATGATGCTGAAAGTGAATGTGAGTGACAGTAAGATGTTAGCTTTTGAAAGAGATAGAAGGTCAGAGAGTAAAAGTAAATTTGTACGATGAAGTAGAAGTTATGTCCGAGTTGAAATCGATGTAAATAAAATGTGGTAACTTTGGTTAAGGGAAAACTAAAGTTGAAAGTATTAATGCAAGGGGAAAAAAAATTGGGGATTACTGAGAGCTCTGAGGACTGTGAGAAACATAAGCATAAATTGTACAAAAAGCAGGCTTGAAGTAGTACTTGTCTCATTGCTTATGTATGGCTGTAAAGCCCAAGTGTTATATGATATATGTCAGGTCAAAAAATAGGAGCAGTAGAAATGGATAATATGCTTAGGATAGTTGTAATTAGGACAGATAAAATGAAAAGATGTGGTAAGGATACCTATGAATGTATTGTGACATGTTATATGATACTTGTTACTGGACTCCACCTGTATGTGGTTACGTTGTGAGTGAAAAGTCTCCTGTAGTAATGCTGTATTGTGGGGCTTACATTCTTGTCAGAGAATCTCTTACTTCAAATAAGTCCATCATATTCCTACTGTTGGAAGTTCAAGAACTCTTAGGTAGAGGTCCTGAGTAACACCAGAGCCCTTTCTTAGATAGGGGTTTTAGATTAGTTATAAATTAATATAGATAAGGCATAAGATGACCTTTGAAGCTTAAGAAAATTCACCCAATCCTAGAAGTTGTTTTTTATGCTTAGTGTTAAGTGTGAATTTAAAATACCAGGCAGTGTTCCAGGTGAATAACATTGGAAATGATGAAGACCAATCATTGTCTGGTGTAGGTGGTTATCACTTTCCATCAGCTCTGTCAGTGTTTACATTTTATTGATACACATATGCCCCAATTAATAATGTTTTGACCTGCATATTTTTTACTTGTGACTCAT
Source organism: Panulirus guttatus (assembly GCA_032361385.1). Taxonomy (NCBI): domain Eukaryota; kingdom Metazoa; phylum Arthropoda; class Malacostraca; order Decapoda; family Palinuridae; genus Panulirus; species Panulirus guttatus. The sequence continues at coordinate 9,713 of JAUUDW010002248.1, forward strand.
TAGATTTAGAGTACATTGTATCTGCTTGTGACTCATATGCATTGACTTAAAACAGATTTGAAAAATTAGATTTTTTTTTAATTTGTATATTCTTAATGTCAAAAAGAATTGTTTTGTTTAGCCCTTAAACTGTGCATTTCATCTTAAAAGTCTCCCCTCTGTACAGAAAATAAAGAAAATTAAACATATTTTTTTCATACAGAACATTATGGATACAGAATTATGTACAAATACAGAAAAACCATGAAGGAAGTACATAATTTCCTCTGTGTTGGTGTGGTAACATTTTGAATGGATCATGTTGAAGAGGAAAGATGGTCAGTGCATGATGATTTTTTTTTCTCCAAGCTAATGCATTAATATATACATATGTAAGCACAACACACTTTATATTTCTCTTTAGATATTATTTGTACTGTAAATGCTGATTTTACTACATACATACCTATTTTTCATGTGATTTTACTTATATATCTACTTTAAACTTAAATAAAACATTGAATAAGTGATTATTCTGTGCTTTATTTAATTCTTTTTTTTTTATGTTGAAGGCTCCAGTCATGGACAAAAGTCCACACCAAGGCTGGGCCCTAATTGAAATACAGAGAGAATTGAGAAAGGGGGGAAAACAGACAGGGAAAGTATTTACAAATTTTTGAAAAAGTGAAAAACATGTCTCTTGAAATGAGCCAGGTCA
>JAUUDW010002259.1:381-10409 GCA_032361385.1 Panulirus guttatus
CGCCCCCGGGGTTGTAGGCTGTGTAGTGTGTGAAATCTGAGACGGTGATTTGTCTCTCTCTCTCTGTCCCCTCTTTTTCTTCCCTCATGTCCTATTCTGTTCCTCATTCTTCTCTGTTCCTCCTCCTCTTCCCTTTTCTCTTCCTTTTTCTCTCCCGTGTTCCCTCCTCTTCCTCCTGCTCTTCCTCCTCTCCTTCTTCTCTCTCTCTCTCTCTCTCTCTCTCTCTCTCTCTCTCTCGCTCTCGCTCTCTCTCTCTCTCTCTCTCTCTCTCTCTCTCTCTCTCTCTCTCTCTCTCTCTCTCTCTCTTCCTTTTTCTTTTACCCCATGTCACCTCCTTTATACACCTCCATGTCCTCTCCTCTTTTAACCCCCTCCATGTCCCCTCCTCCTCTTTTTTACCCCCTCCATGTCCCCTTCTCCTCTTTTTACCCCCTCCATGTCCCCTCCTCCTCTTCCTACCCCCTCCATGTCCCCTCCTCTTCTTCCCTCCCATGTTCCCCTCTGGGGGAGGAAGACATCAACAATTACAGCGAGGGTCGTAAAAAAAAGGGAATCCTGAATCTCTTTACATGTCACTTAACACGTTCTTATGTTATCAAGGCGCCTTTTTTATTGTCTTGCGTCTTTTTTTTTTTTTGTGAACGACGTCGTTAATAAGATAAAGGAGTTCTGCTTTATGGCGCATCAAGATGTGTTCCGCGCCTCCAGCAGCAACGCCCCTGGGGGACTTTTATGTGGACGACTTTTTAGGAGTATGTGGAGTTTTTGCCCTTATGTGGAAGACTGAGGACTAGCCTGTGGGTTGCCCTTAGCTTTATGTGGACGACTTTGTACTAGTATGTGGATTCTTTTGGCTTTATGTGGACGACCGTGTAGCAGAATGTGGAGGTTTTGGCTTCATGTGGACGACTGAGGACTGGGTGTGGATTGCTCGTGGATTTCTGAGGACGACTGTGTGGCAGTACGTGGAGTGCTTGGCTCTATGTGGACGGCTCTGCAGTAGTATGTGGATTTTTTTAGCTCTATGTGGACGACTAAGGACTAGTATTTGGATTGCTCTTAGCTGTATGTGGACGACCGCGGACTTGATGTGGACCGCCGCCTTCCCCTTGACGTGGAGTACAACCACCTCTATACCCAGAGAATACGCAGGCATTTAACAAGAAAAAAAATGCCCGAGAACATAACATTTCCTTTTCAATGCCAACGCGAGCATTGCATCCTACTGGAGCACCGTGTTTGTTTTGATCGTTATTAGTAAAGCTTCTTTCGTATAGATTAAAAGTCGTGGCGGTGGCGTGTTACTGTCCATATCAGGACGAATGACAATTAGAGCTGTTTCTGTGGACTGTCGAAGGAGGCAGACAGGCACAGACAGCTTCGGCCCAACGCTAGGTTAGTCACAGTACCACTGACAGCGAAGGAGAAGCAATATACATATATACAGGATCAGAATGCCTTATGCATCTGACTAGTATATGACCTTTTGAACCGCCAGTTGACCCGTCACGTTGTGACCTTCGGTGACCCTGACCTGGACCAGAGGGAATGGTGGAGTATTCCCATGTTCCTCCTAATAATTTTGCTACACTCATGACCTCAATATGAATTATTCTGGTGAAGAAAGTCCGTCCGTCTGTCTGATGGACTAAACTATTGTTTGGAGTTTATGAATCCTAGATTCAGAATTGGTTGTTGACATAGTCATTAGATTTGTAAAACGAAAAGAAATATTTGGAATAAGAATGGTTGATGAATCTGTTATTGTTATCATTATTATCATTATAATTATTATTATTATTATTATTATCATTATTATTATTATTATTATCATTACTTGTTTTCGTTTTTGTTTTTGTTAATGTTATTATTACTATCATCATTACGAACATTACGAGAGCCGTCATATACAAATAAAAGGACCTGTTTTTGCCTTGCTGGCTTGGAGGGCCTGCTGGCGTACACACACAGCCTTACGCTTCGTCCGGAGCTTTGTGGTGACGCATATCGCGTGTTCCTTAATCAAAAGGCACTGATATTTTAAAGGACGACAGATTATACGCTTTAGTCAGTCTGATCATCTCGGGAATCTACGATCTTTCATGTATCCAGCGAGACGGATGTGATATTTTTGTGGCAAGTATTGTGAATATTTTGTGGTCGATGTCCATGTCGTTGACTGGCTCCAGAACTGGATATCCAGTTTTGTGAAGAATACATATGAACGTATCGTTACGTATGGTAATGATATGACTGTTTCTGTCGGGAGGTTTGAGTTATGTGGAACCGATGGAGAAAAAAGAACGAAAACCAGAGATGATGGGCGCCATGTTTGCCCCGCCGATGTTGTGGTGGGTTCGTGAGGCCCCTGACGGGGGTGGGCGGGCGGTGGGCTGGCCATTACCATACCCTACTATAATGGTCCTCGGCTGACCCTGTAATTATGAGTGTATTCCCACGTCGGACGCCACACGGACCGGTTCGAGCCGCTGCGCCAACCACCAGCACCAGCGCCGCTGCTCACACGCGGATTACACCGTGATTAACTCCTTATGTTTACACTGCTGAGCTCCACTGCCATGAGCACCTCATGGCTTACCAGTGGGTCACACGGCTGCTGTATGGCTGTTGGCAGCTCATAGGGTCTCTGTACCTTCTCATGTCTTCCCCGACAGCTACTACCAGACCCATTTCCAAAAGTCTTAGATTTATTTTCCTCTCTCTTTACTTCTCGAGCTTTAAATGTCATGTTATATTTCATCTAAAGCCTGGACTTTGATGAGGCAGCGTGTCAGGGACCGGAGTCGTTCACGTAAGAAAAAAGTAACGTATTAGAGAGAAGGGACAACGCCATAAATTTGTAACTCATTTCTAAGGGATCTGGTTACGTGGAGGTACCTGGGATAACAGATAACACAGGACCCGATGCTCTATGAAGAGGTTTTCTGCAAGGGAAAAATAATAGGATCATAAATTCTTAATCTATAGAGATGGAGGCAGGATAGTATAGCACAAGGCTCCTCCCTCCTTACGCACCACTCCTCCCTCGGGCACATAGATGGAGACACGATAGTAAAGCAGAGGGGCTCCTCCCCACCCATCACTCCCTTGGCACACAGATGGCGAAAGGATAGTAAAGTAGAAGGCTTCTCTCCGCCCACCGCTCCCTCCGGCTCACCAGCCGGCATGGATATAGCCATGGAGGGACGCAGTGTGGCTGAGGGACGCGGTGCACAGACAAGGCAGCTGCTTCCTCGAACTATTTCTTTGTTTTCGTTTTCTCATAACAGATAAACTACCGAAATCAACATGAGAATTCGGATTTTCTCTTGTACAAGTCGCCAGCGCGAGTCCCGCGGTTAATACTGGGAGAAACATTACTGAATTAGGAGGAGAATGATGCAATTTGCATAATAATTTGACCCGGAGATAATGGCCGAGGCAGCAGCTCGAGGGGCTGGTACGTAGCTCTCTGGCCCCCATTATGGTTCCTGAGAATATTTTACCATCTAAACGACAATGATTAGCTTTTATATCTTTAGTCTTCGTTTCGCAAATGATTTCCGCAAACAAGATTCAATATGCGGTGTGCATTCAAATGCTGATTTTTGAACGTTTGCGAATTTTCACTGGGAATATGACATGGGCTGATCGGAAGAGCATGACACACTTTCGTAAGTGTACTTACGTATTTCCCTTGCAAGTGTTACGATCTGAAGAAATATCGCAAGTACTGGACGATAACAATTAAGCCGAAGACTATCGCAGACTCTTGGCGTGTAAATCAGGATTTGGAACTTCTCCAGCGCTGGAAAATAACCTACTAAACACTCGACAGTAAGTTACCAAACGCTCGACATTAACTTTTTAGATATTGAAAATTGCCAGGGTTTAAAAGCATCGCTCAAATGTTTGAAAAATTTGCTTCTGTAAATAAGTCTCATAAGGAATGTAGGAAGTCTGGCCTTTAGCTATCGTCAGGATCAGACGCTGAAGGTCTGCCCTTTTGACATTAACAGTGGTGGCGGTGGTTGTGTGGTGGCGGTGGTTGTGTGGTGGTGGAAGGGGAAGAGACCTTTCCCTCAATTTGAGCAATGATCGTACTTCACAGATCACACCTTGACCCTAGCTAGTCCAGGGTCACATCTTGAAGGTCAGGCGCTGTACACAGTGCGGTCAGCTCTGAGTGACCACATCAATGAACAGTTGTACAATGTACAAGGTATTGGCAGCATATACGTCAATGTTATGACTTACAGTCATATGGTAAATACAGAAAAACGCTCATAACCCATACCTCTCTGAACACTAAGTTACCATCACTGGTTATGAAGGTCTAGGCTTTGACTCGGGCTCCTAAGGTCAGGTCATTCGACGAGTGATCATGACCACCAGTCATACCGTCGTCCCCTGTGGTCGTACCGTCTTGCGTGAGGGTCGTATAAAGTCTTGCTACCTACAGGTCGTAGTGCCAAATCTCGCACGCGTCCACAAAACTTCCCGTCTGGCCACAGGGGTCGTACTGTCGTGCTTAATGGTCGTCCGCGAGGGTCGTACCGTCCGTCGTGCTCGGAACCCGACGTACCCATGATTCGACGCCATCTTTTGTACCTCCGACGTTTATGACGTTTTTTATGACGTATCTCTGCGGTGAGTCCACGATGGCGGGTATGTGGAACATGTGCTTTGCCCCGCTTTATGGCTCCCCAAGACGTCCTGCGTCGCTTTTGCGTAAATTACGAGCATGAGCTGGGCACAAAGTGTTGCTTCTGTCCATAAACGTATCGACCTCTGATGAAATTAGAATTTCCTCTGAATATGTTGAATGACATTATACTACGTAATAGCGATCTGGACTACAGAAGAACATAAAAGCGTAACTAGGAAAGGAATTTTGTTACTTATCAGTCAAGGGAGGTTTTTGGTATCGTAAATATCAAGTCTAGCGATAAGGCTATAAGGCCCAGAGCTAAGGCTATAAGGTTCATCGGTAAGGCTGAGAGAGCAACGTCTGTCGCAACATTAACTGTGGGATTATTGCTGGACACAGCCAGGCGGAGGAGTCTTCCTGATGGACGACGTAAATGTACAACATCAAGCAAGGTTAAAGATTTGTGATTACCACAGCCACTCAGAGAGCTCAGCATCTCTGCATTACACACGCTCACACGTTGGTCGCACCGCGCGTGAGGATGTACCAACGTCCGAGAATGATTTTATTTTTTTCGGGGGAGGGAATGGGCGAGGGGTTTGATGGCGCAAGGACCTCCCGAGTATGATTGGGATATTACAGCCATCATACCTGGATCATTAGTAAGTGGATGATAAAGCAATACCTGGTGAAATCAGATGCCATCGCGTGTTTGTCACAGTTTAGAAAAATTATCCTGGAAGGATCGGTGCTGGTTTGAGAGACCCTCAGTCATCCTAGATTGACAGGAAGAACCCCAGCCTGGCCAACAATGTGTTGGAATGTAATTATTCTAATACGTTTATTCTGAAATGATTATTTCTTGAAGATAGAATTAGATACCCTGTGATGATAGAAAGTTCTTGGAACTAAATATTTCAATCTCCCGAGACCTGGGACATCCCATAAGAGAGACTATAACACCCCAAAAGGACGGGATCTCTCAAAGAAAATACCAGATATGTCCTAGAATTTCTAAGATGATAGAAATAATTTCTTGAAAATAAACAAAGAAATCCTAGATTTACAGGAAGTTTGAGACAGAGACGTTTACGGATGATATGAGAGTCTGTGAGAGGTTCATAAACATGGACGAGTTAAAAGAACGGCCAGAGACGAACAGAGGAGGAAGACAAGCGAAGTAATCAGTGCAGAAAAGCGGCCATTCTTATGCCTGGTGTGGCAGCCTTAAGTATTACTGGAGACCTTGAGGAGAGTCGTTCAGGGAGAACCGCACGGCCATCCTGACTTAGTTAGTGGTCATTTATAAGCTGGCGTTCTGCTAGAGTGGAGAGGAGGGACCGGCCGCCTGGGTCGGAGCGTTCGAAGCCCCAGTCTACGGGTTTGAAACCGAGGTGTCGAGAGGTATGAGCCAATGCGCCATCAGTGTTTAGTTGGCTGGTTATCTGGGCTTTAGTCCTATCCAGAGCCAGGGACCATTGTGGGCGTCACTGTCAAGTTATAGTCAACACCCGGAAAATCTTCAACATTGTTTCAGGTGTTGTTTGTATACATACACGCACGTACGAGGGAATTACTATATGGATAAGTGCAAAGTTTTACCCGCCGGCAATAACAAAAGAAGACGAATCATACTCTGATCTCTTCTGCTGTCACGAACAACCTACGAAGAATCAACCGGTCTGTTGCTGTTTGCACTCCTTCAGAAGTGTGTGTACAGGAGAGTGCGTGTACAGGTTTCAGGGGAGATAGAACGGACCTAGTCTCGCCACGCCTCCCGCGGCTGTCCACTGTACACACGCCATCACGCACACACACAAAAACACGCACATGAATACATACAAACATGTATCCAGGATCGAACCCCACCTTCATTCATCACTGAGTTAGATAAACACTTACTGACACACGCACGCACATGCAGATATTGAGACACACACACACACACATAGACTAGACTGCGAAGGTCTCTGGGAGATGCAGGGGCGGACCAACCAACCAGACGTTAAAAGACGAAAATAAGCAAGAAATTTGATTACAAAGTTTTAGGAAGCACATTTACGATATGAAAGGAGCAGTCTAATGGAATAAACTGAGTTAGATACTGTGAAAGCGGACAGCAATACACAGGTCTATAAAGCTTTACGATACTCGTGAGAGTTCAAAAGATGTGGGGCCCCATGAGGGTAGAACTCCTTCCCCGTATAATACAAACTGGTAACGAATTGAGAAAACTATCAGAAACCTAGCGAGCGTTAAACGTGCACTACTAGTAGTCTTTAACAAACACAGCCTGGAAGCTGTAGAAACTTCATTAAAGCGGTCCTGGGGTTGTAAATACCAGCATTTATTTGCAACTTATGTCCCACAACCGCTGTGTCCACTAATGCCATGACTGGAGAAGGACCCCCGTAGGTGAAATTTAAGGCGATGACAAATGCAATAATTTTACTGCAAGTAAATCCTATTTCTGTACTTGAGAAATCATAAAGTCTAATAGCAAAAATGAGACGATTGCGTAATTATTCAGTCATTATCTTGTGGCTGTATCTTACTAATAAGCGGGTAAATTCTTGAAGTAATGTTTTAAGTCGCGATTCAAAGAAGTATGTGGAGTTCAATGGGTTTCTCTCCTTCGCTCTCGTAATCACTGCGGTGGGAAACATTTCTCCCTAAGATTTTTGGGAGAAAGTATTGCATTTCTTAAAGGCTTTATTGCCATGTAGTTCATATCCTGTCTCCACTTTAAGCCGTTATCTAAATGACTATCATCCCAATTACTACTATCATTATTATTGATATCACTACTACTCCTATCACAATTACTACTGTCACTATTACTATCAAAAAATCTTAGCGCCGCTTTTAGAGGGCTCTTGTTGTTTCGATGCTACTCTCCACATAGCAGCAGGGTAAGGCAAGCACCTCTTTGGCGAAAAAGTTCAAGACAACGCGAAACTTTGCTGTTGGCTGACGACGGTGCGACCTCACCCAACCAAGGCGACGTTTCGCTCGTGGTGTCGACACTTGTGGGTGGAGTCTGGTAACACCGTCACACATACCGATAGGCACCCCAGGACGTCCTCCTGAGAGGGTCCTGGCATTACACAGGAATCTTTTTTCAGGGTTCCTGCAGCTCTAAGGCTGCGCTACACTCAGTAGCAGGAAGAGGACGGACTCCTCTGAAGCGAAAAGTCCCTTGACAAGATTGCTCTCATCATCATCTAACGATGATGCCGCCTCACCAAAAGCGCTTTTCGCTCTCTGTTTTCGTTAACTCATTTCAATTTAGTTTTCTTCTTGTAGTTTCTGGCGTTGAAGGCAATGTTTTGAATTCTACCACCATCACTGCCGCTGGAGGAAGCCTTATCTTGTGCGTTGTGTCAGTAAAAAAAGCTTTCGTCTCCTGAATGGCTTGAAAAAAAACCTTAAAAATTGTGTTAAATCTTGAGGACGGCGAACGTTGTGGAAAAGCAATTTTACCGCTGGTTCATATATCATGACTTGTGGGTAAAGCAGCGAAGATTTACGTGGGGTTACTGGCGACCTGTACGAATATAATTTATGATCCAACGGCCGGCCTCGTGGCAGCGGTCCATGAAAGACTTTAAGATGTTCCTTGAGATTATCTTGAAGGTAATCAAAATAATCGATACATAGAAAAACCGAGGGTTGGCGATAATGTCATTTGTTTTTCACCGATGTAATATTACGTTTGGCTGTCTGTTGTGGGTTCTTGTCGGACCCCAGGGGGCATCTGGGGCTTGTAATTGTCCCCTGTAACATTACCGTGACGGGTAGAGTGTGACTGTAACAATCAGCGACTTCGATAAAAAGATTTTTTCGTCGGGCGCTAACAGATCAGTCTCGTGCGGACCTCCAGTATTACTTCCCCACGGCGGGCGGCCATTACAGCTTGCTTATTGTAAGGATTCGTATCGTACAAGTGAAGAAATTGCGGATAATTAAGCCATGTTTTACGACGCTTTATGAACGATTACACAGCATTTGCATAGGAAATCATAGGATAAGAGGAATGGCTTTTTGTCTAGTTTTTGCTACGCGGGGCTCGGGGTTGCAGCGAAGGTGCCGTCTCGCGCACCACCGATTCTTCCAAATGTTTTCGTCGGAGTAATATGTTATATTCATACTAATAATCCCCAAACCTGCTTAGTGTGTAATCTGGTGAATATAAAGACGGGATATAAAGCCTTCCAGTCGTGCCAGAACATCCAGAGGAGTGGTTTAGACAAGTTTAGTGTTTGAGGCTTAGGTCCCCAGCAGGCAAGAAAAGTGTGCCAGAAGCGAATGAATTCGCTTCTCGTCCTGACCTGTTGCCATCTGACCTGACGCCGTCAACTGCGTGTTTAAACAATGCTGATCACATAAGTTTACCGAAGGAATACTAGGTTGGAAGGTGATTAAATGGCCGGGTCACACCCGGAAGCGTTTGATGAAACCATTCCTTGTGGTCAGCCAGTGGCCCTGCCGGACCGGGTTGAGGTAGGTTCCTCGGGCCTCAACACCACCTTACTCAATTTGCATCAATCGGTGGGTCAGTCAATCTTCTCCAGTGATAATTTTCGTCTTAAAAGCCATTAGGAACACCAAAGAGACCATCATGCCGGCATAACCCATAAAATGTGATTAATAACTCATAATTTGCCATGATTACAACCTCCCACCAAAATATGCTTTGAAACCTTGCGCCTCCACCAATCATACCTAAATACACACACGAGTTTTTCATCGAGATGAATGAGCAAAATACTTAGGAACTATCATTGTGTGTATCTATTAACAGCATTAGCGTGCCAGCATTTCAGGGCATGTAAACAGGGAATTTTTAAGCTCATAAATTCTCTCTGAGAAGATGACTCTTACGTCTTGACAGCGCTCTTCTCTCGGATCTGTGTCTGGCTCAAAACGTTTCCATATATCTTGCTTCTCCGCATCCTTTGTACCGACCTATTTCCGATGAAATGATTTGGCATATGTCAAGATATGCGTTTAAAGATCATTACAATTAACCATTTTTCTGCTTGTTCAGTTATCATATCAGTTCTTGCCAGCCATGAACACAGTGAGAGAGCGTTGTGTTCTAGAATGCTCATGAACGCCTGGGGAAGTGTTCATGTTCTCGATTGGTGGATATAACTTGACGTTGACGGCCTCATTGACTCCAGCAGTTGATTGGGCCTTCAACAAACCAGCCCCGTGTCCTAACCCTGCCAGCCCTGTGGCCCCACCCCGCTGGGCAGCAGCTGCAATGAGCCCTGTGTCAGGCAGTGCCAGGACTCCCACGTGGCCATCCAGCCCTCACCTGTGGTGGTGACCCTGCCTGGGCCCATCCTCAGCTCCTTCCCACAGAACACCG